>BPLR01007468.1:0-166459 GCA_021605095.1 Caerostris extrusa
AAAGAAAGAAAAAAAAGATGGGTAGTAATTTATATTCATTAGGGAGGTCATTAAAATTTTAAAGATTTTTTTGTGTCTGCTATTAAGAAGATGAGGTATCTGAGGGAGCTGAAACTTTGATTTTTTATTCTTTCTTTTTGCCTTTTCTATTCTGGAACAGAAAATTCCATGGTTATGACTAATAAAAGCGATTTGATTGTACATTTTTTAAAATAGTACAGAAAGACATATTAAATATGACATTCGTATTTCAGCAGTTCTCTAAACACAAATGAATTCACAGAAATTGAAATTTGGAGGGAGTTATACTGAAAATTATTTTTACACGCTAATATAATGTTTATGGATAAATGAATATATTTTATCGTAAATATTCTCTTTATGAAATGTAAACATTTTTGGACTAAAAATGATTGTTTGATGTATATTACCTTACTTTATGGACATTAACATACTTTATTATTCGTATTGAACTGTTCTAATATTATTACATTCAGTGAAGTGATAATTGGGTTTTTAGCCATTCGAATCAATAGCTAGAGATATTTATTGAATATTCTGCCAACTATCTCAATTTTGGTAGGCAACTTTCATGCCGAAGACACAATTTATAATGAACTCCTAAGTGGTGTTTAGATGTTCCTTGGGTGTTCGTATCCTAATCCCTTCTCCTTAAAACCTATGTGGGTGTATACATTTGGTGTGGATATCTAAGGGTAAACTAATTTCAGGAAACAATTTGTTATTTCATTCCATACGCATATCAATTTAATTTTCACATTCCCTAATACTTTTATGTTAATAGCAATTATTTAGCTATGCAATTTGCTTATTGTCTCTTCTCAGATGTAATATACCCTGCCTTTTGCATTTCCATCGTTCATAATTCTGCATAATCTGATTCTACTGTCCAATTATTTATTAGCTGTTACTCCTTTTCTAATCATTCTTTCAATAAAATGTAATTGCGTTGATGAATATTCCTTCCATTCTCTGATTTATATATTCTCCAATATTGTGTTTATTATATTGCATTGTTTTTATTTTTTTTTTCTAATTACTTACCTTATGTATATTTTATATTTTTATGTATTCTCATATGTCATATTTTTAAATTTTAATTTTTTGATGTTTTCTACATTTTTTGTAAAATATTTCCTCATTGTTCAGCTTCTGTATCGCCCAAATAAAATTTTTCGAAAATTTTCCGCCTCCATTATGTGTCCATTTAATTTCACCCACGTCATTCCCAAACTGCATAGAGGCATCTTAACTCTAGGCTCATATGGTAGGGTGTAGTAGTAGTAGTAGTTCTACTTAAAACCAATAAAGATTCTCCATTCCATAGTAAATGTAATACAGATATATCAAAAAAGAACACATCACCTTTCACTTTTATGTGCTTGTTGTAGCTTTGTTCCTAATATGCTTACTATTATTGATTTGTTAGTTTGTTTTTATAAGATTTGGTTTTAGGCAACTTATAGAAATTTTTAAATAAAAACGCTTTACTTAAATGATAAATGTTAGGAATAAATAAAAAAATTAAGACAATATGTTTACAAGAAAATGAATTAGAATTTTCTTTCTCATATATGAATTAATCAACTTTTATTTTTGAAGCTATTCTTTTCAAACGGATTTATTGAATTCCCTAGCTCAATGCCGATAATGTGTTGACAAAATATTTTGAAAGCATTTAATTATTTATGGTTTCAAAAAATAATGTATCATTTTATAGATTCTGAGTATAAACTAGGAAATATAATCACATTTAACATGTTATAATGTATCATTTGAAACTCAAAATCCCATCAAATTATTTTACGGAATAATTTATTTGAAATTATCACCTTGAATTGGATTATGAATATTTAAATTTTTAAATAATAAAAACAAATATAATAGTTAAAAATGTTTTTCAAAGTAAAAAAATAAATATGGTATTTTACAAGTTTCCATACATATGAATATCATTAACAGTCATATCACACTTTGATTTACTCATTTCAGATAAAAATTAAAGATTACATAGATTCAAAAGAAACATAAATTTCAATATCAATTATGAAATACCTTGAGACTATGACCTTTTTTTATCAAATCAATTAGCAGAAGCAATCTTACAAACTTAATATTCAGTAATTATATAGTTTCGTCATTGATATGCAATCAAATTTTATATATTTCACCAAACACTTTTATTGCCTAGAAAATTTAATAATGTTTAGGATTGTAATTTGAAAAAAAAAAAAAAGCAATTTTATATTTAAAATTACAATAATACTAAATAGTTAACATAATTCGTTTTATTTTTTTTTTATTAATTTTGTTTCACCTAGCAATTAATTGAACTTTAAAATATTAACGTATTACATCAATACAAAACGTGTGCTCCATTTCATTTTCATTAAACAGCATTTGGATATTCTCCTTTTTAAAATAAAAAATTAAAAAAACTCTTAATAAATTATTTTTACTTAGCTGGTAAATATTATTAATTACAAATACAATATTTATGTTATTAATCAAACAAACAAATGCAAAACCAATATTCATTTAAAATTAGAAAATAGCTATTATTAAGCTTTAAATAATCTCAGTTAGAGTATTTTATTCAATTGTATACGTAAAATTAAGAAGTGAATCTTATCCACAAAATTGTAAGTTTAGAAGTATAATATTCGAATATACATTATAATAATATAAATTTTCAAGTTACATTCATAATAATATAATTTTAGAAGTTACATTTATAATAATTTTAATTTTAGAATTTACATTCACAATAATATAATTTTAGAAGTTGTATTGATAATAATATAATTTTAGAATTTACGTTTATAATTAATGTAAGTTGTGAACATGCCTATTTCGAAAATCTAAAGTAAAATGAAAAATTTCACTGTTTACTGCAACGATACATTTATTAATACAACAAATTTTAAAAACGTATGTTTTCATTTCATTTCAATTCGAAGCCGCCTAAAACAAATATTTATTCTCAAGATATGAAATCTTAAAACTTTATCTTTCCAAAATCTCTGGTTCAGGGGTGTTAAGAAAATACCTCTAAAAACTAAATCAATCTACAATGCAGGGTATTTACGAGAGCCTTTGGATTGAAAACCCGAAATCCTCCAGGGGTTGGCCAGAACCAGGGGGAAAGGGGGTGGGGGTGGAGGAGAAAAATCTGGAATTCGACACCCGAAACGGTATACAGTTCTGCCTCCAGGGAGAAGAGAATATTTGAATAGATATTGGCAAAAGTCCTTGGAAGAGATCTTCTTACTCTTTTTTTTTTACTCCATTTTCCTCTTTTTTTTTTTCTCGCGGCATTTTCCCTGAGAAATGCTTCTTTAAGGATCGCTGATACAGCAAAGGAAAGCTTTCTTCCTTTAACTTTAAGACTTCACTTCCAGTTTGTGTTAATGGTGAAGGGAAGACTTCTCAGGCATTAGACGGATCCATTATTCACTAAGGGTGTCCTGTCGCATCTTTTTTTTGTGTGTATGTTTGGAAGTTCCTTTACTTCTGTTTTTTGCACAGTTTCAAAACTTTACTCGATTTACACCATGCCTGAATTTCTTTGAATTATAAATTTTATCTCTTGTTATGCAAATGCAAGGGAGTCAATATCTGTGTTTGTGGTATAAATTGTATTTTAGGTTTTTGAAACATTGGTTTCTATGGGCATTATTTCCAATGAAACACTCCATTTTCAGCATGTGTTAATGATGCATGAAATCGCTACTGATAATATATTTCATTGTTTATTTAACTTTTTTTCTGTCCATGCCTTATTTTTTGTATTGCCTCATTCTTTAGCATAATTTTTGTCTTATTGATGTCTTCTACATATGTACATGAACAATAAGGTGATTTCCAATGATTTGTAAACTTTTAAAATGTGTTCCCTGTTTCAATTCATATGTTTCAAATTTTGTTTTGTTTTCTTAAAAATTTACATAAAATATATAACATTTAAGTATACATGTCTTGCATGTTTTTCTTCTAATTCAATTTTTCATCTTTTTATCACACATGTGCAAGAAGATAATGATGTATATATTGTAGTATTTTTTCTCACGGGAAGAATTTTGGCATTTCATTCCCAAGAGAGCGGAATGTAAATTTTTAACAAGTACATACTAATAAACAAACCTAACAGTAGACAAGCAGTATTGTACTCGTCGGTATATACATCATCTGTAATTAAAGTTTTGTACTAATGAGAACAACATGTCACTCAAAACTGATAGCAGATATTCAATGTCATGTTTAATGAGACTCATGAAATTAGCGATTGGCTGTGCTTACATATGGTGAAGGGAAGTCTTCTCAGGCATTAGACCGATCTATTATTCACTAAGGGTGTCCTGTCGCATCTTTTTTTTCTGTGTGTGTATTTGGAAGTTCCTTTGCTTTTTTTGTGTGTGTGTTGTTTCAAAACTTACTCACTATACATCATGCCTGAATTTCTTTGAATTATAAATTTTATCTCTTGTTATGCAAATGCAAGTGAGTCAATATATGTGTTTGTGGTATAAATTGTATTTCAGGTTTTCACATATGATCGTCTATGTGTTATTATTTCCACTGAAATAAAGCTGTCTTTTCTATTTTCAGCATGTGTTAATGATTGATGAAATTTTTACAGATGGATTCATTATTTTTAGCCTCATTAATTGTATTGCCTCATTCTTTAGCTTCTTTACCTGACTGGTGTCAATGTCTACACGATGTTCATCATGACATAAGGATTCTCTTTGATTTGTAAAATTTTACCATGTGTGCCTGTTTCATTTCATATGTGTATATTTTTGTTTCCTTAAAAAATTTACATAAATTATATAAAATTTAAGTATATATTTCTTGTATGTTTTTCTTTTAATTTAGTTTTTCATCTTTTTACCACTGTGCAAGAACATAATGATATATATATTGTACGGAGAGAGTTTTGACATTTCATTCCCAAGAGAGATGAATATATATTTTTAACAAGTACATAATAATAAACAAATCTAACAGCAGACAAGCAATATTGTATTCGTTGGTAGTTATATCATATGCAATTAATGTTTTGTACTAATGAGAACAACCTTTCACTCAAGTCTGATAGCAGATATTCAGTGTCATGTATAATGAGACTCATGAAATTAGCGATTGGCTGTGCTTACATATGGAATATGGACTACACCATGAGTTGTTCCATCGTTGTTAATGATGAAGGGAACACTTCTCAGACATTAGACCGATCCATTATTCACTAAGAGTGTCCTGTCGCATCTTTTTTTTGGGTGTGTGTATGTTTGGAAGTTTCTTTGCTTTTGTTTTTTGTGTCGTTCCAAAAAGTTTACTCGATATGCATCATGCCTGAATTTCTTTAATTATAAATTTTATATCTTGTTATGCAAATGCAAGGGAGTCAATATCTCAGTTAGCGGTATAAAGCTTTATTTTAGTTTTTTTTAAACATTGACTTCAATGGGCATTATTTCCAATGAAACACTCCATTTTCATCATGTGTTAATGATACATGAAATCCCTACAGATAAATATATTTCATTATTTATTTAAGTTTTTTGTTCTGCTTTATTATTTGTATTGCCTCATTCTTTAGCTAGTTTATCTGATTGGTGTCAAAGTCTACACGATGAGCATCAGGAACAATAAGGTGATTTCTTATGATTCGTAAAATTTTACCAAGTTTTTTCTGTTTCAATTCATGTGCGTGTAATTTTTTTGTACATAAAATATATAACATTTAAGTATAAATTTCTTGCATGTTTTTCTTTTAATTCAGTTTTTTATCATTTTTGTCACACACATATGCGAGGAGATAATGATACATTAGTATTTTGCATTTTTCTTCATGAGAAGAGTTTTGGCATTTCATTCCTAAAAGAGAAGAATGATATTCTTTGACAAGTACATAATAACAATCTATCAATCAAATCTGACAGCAGACAAGCAGTATTGTGAGTAGTTATATTACATGCAATTAGTTTTTGTATTAATAAGAAAAATCTGTCATTCAAATCTAATAGCAGATATACAGTGTCATGTATAATGAGACTCAGTAAATAAACGATTGTCTGTGCGACCTTCACATGTCAAAATAAGTACAGATGCAATATGGACTACACTATGAGTTATTCCCTCGTGCTTGGTGATAGACCATCCGCTGAGAAATTTCTACTTCAATGTGAAGTGAGGGAAGCTGACACCTTCCCCTCCCCCTCCTTGCCATATTCTCTTAAAGGGAGTTTTTAGAGAAGAAAAGGTAGAATTCTACGACGAATCTACAAATAGTGTTGTTTTCTCTTTTTTCTCTGAAGTGACAGAACAGGCCGAAGTTTCTGTCTGTTTCGTGCATCAAGCCATGTGATAATTAAGGCCGGAGTTTTCACCTGTTTTTAAAGTGAGCCCCTCGTGGATTCGTGTATCAAGCTATGTAATAATTAAGGTATGCATCAGACCAGGCAATTAGATTCGACATAGACATGATAACTCTGAAAGTCTCCCACCTTGGAGTGAACTGTACTTGTGATTCAATCGTGCACTTGTGATCAAATTTTATTTTTGATTTGTCATTTCTTTGTATAATAACCCAGAATTCAGTAAATATGTATAATGCATTTAAATAAAAATTAAAAGTATTCTCATGAACCTTAAAGTGGCCTTCTTCTTAAAGCAGTTGTAGTTCTAATACACTCATGTCCATAAATTAAGGATAATGAAGTTCAGGCAAAGAAATAAACAGAAGCAAAACAAATTTGACTTATTTGTAAAGTCTATTTATTAAACAAAAGGTAAAGAGCAAAAAAGATGCTATATGTTTGGCATAATTAATAAAATTTGCGATTTTTACTCCCTGGAGCAAATTTCAAAAGAACCTATTTACAAAAAACAGTGTAACATGGTTAGTATGATGGTTAATGGAGTATGTCTCCCGGACGATGCAATACAGGCCTTACAAACGCCTAGGCATGCCGAGTATCAAATTATCAATCTGATCTTGGGGAATATTACATCACTCATCAAGCAATGCCCTCCGAAGTTCCGCTTAACAGCTGGGAGGGGGGTTGACGGGCTGCAATTCGTTGGCCAAGCATATCCCACATGCTCTATTGGATTCAAGTCCGGTGAGTATGCTGACCAATCCATACGGTGATATCCTCCAATTGAAGGCATTCTGTCTACAATGTTTGCACGGTGAGGACGGGCGTGGTCATCCATAAACAGAAATTCAGCACCCATGGTTCCCCGAAACAAACGTACATGTTGTTCCAGAATGACATCCCGATAGATGTGGCCTGTCGTCTTTACACTCTGAACATGCAGGTCAGTTCTGGAACCAAGAATAATTCCTCCCCGAACGAGCCATTCTGCACCACCGTAACGGTGTCGTTCAATGGTGTTCTCTTTGGTGGTAACGGGTACCTGGCGCTCTCCATATGAAAGTCCGGCGAGAATCAGACTGCAAACTAAACCTGGACTCGTCGGAAAACATCACACAAGACCACTGTTGCGGTGTCCACAATGCATGCTCTCTACTCCAGGTTAATCGCAGGCGACAGTGAGTTGCGGTAAGTGGAACACATCAGACAGGCCTACGAGCATATAGACCAATGTGCCCTAAGCGTCTGTACACGGTCTGCCTTGAAACTGTCGTACTGGTAGCTAAAGCCGACGAGACAGGGTCTGATGCTGTGCTCCGTCTGTTTCTTTTGGCAGTAACTGCTAAATACCGGTCTTCATTCGGCGTTGTAACTCGGAGGCGACCTGTGCTGCAACATCTACTCACATTACCATCATCTTGGAATCGTTGCCAAAGCCTTGAGATGACACTGGGCGATTCCAAGTTCCTCGGATACTTCCAGCTGGGTACGTCCACATTCAGTCGTCCGATAATTGTACCACGTAAAAAATCATCCAAATGCTTCCTTTGTGCCATAACTATGCGGCTATTGCACTGAAAGTCTTTTAAAGCGCTTGTGAACAAGTTTACTTCTTTGCCACCATTCTTTATATATCCCTCTCTTACACTCTCGTCGTTGTGACGTACTATCCGCGCCATCTGGTGGTTTCCTGTAATTTTGCATATTCTTCTTCAAGATGTGTGTGATAATTCTATAGGAGAAATTTTTATTTTAGAGTTGAATTTCTCTGGGATTCTGAATTATCCTTAATTTTATGGACATGAGTGTATAAGCCCAGGCGCTACTATGTTGAAAATTAGTTTTGTATTTTTATCGTGATTATAATAAAGAAAAGTATAAATAACATCACTTTTTAAGTAAAAAAAATAAATGTATTAAAAATTTCCATTTAAGAAAACGTTTATATTCAGAATTTTTTTTTTTTTTTTGCGTTTTAAAATTATTCGTAAACGTTTTAGTAAAATTATTTTAAGAATAATTTATTGTGTTTATTTTCAATTTTTTCTGTCTCGGAACAATAAAAAATTATTCTTTGATCAGTAAAGAAATATTTTGTCTCCCGCATAATCGTAAGGTCTTAATTCAAATTTGGGTTAATTCTGGATATAAAACATCCCAAGTATTAGATTAGTCCATTATTAACTTTTTATTTCACACTTTTATGTGTAAATGTATTTGTTTTTCTTACCATTGTTAACTTAAGAACTTAAATCATACATTATTTTCTTTGATTCTGTCATTTTTCAAGAAAATGCAAGGTTGGTTGGTTGGAGTGTGTTCAATGGCTTGTGTTTCGTGACACAAGGGCCAGTTTTTGCCAAACTGCATGAAACAGAGTTAATGAGGCTTATCCAAGTAAAATATTATTCTCTTATTGGAACAAATATAAACTAAAATACAAGAAGTTAAATATCTGTGTTCAAAGAGAACCTTTTATTTTACGTTCTACATATTTGAAACAAAGTGTTTTATATCAAATTAAATATTTTATATATCAGCAAATATTTTATGTTATTATTTTATGATATTTAGTTATTACTTTATGTTGAGCAAAAGATTTTTCAAAGACTTTATCATAACTTTAATTGATTAAAAATAAAATTTTTAAAATCCTTTAAAGTTTTTATTTCGTTCTCTTGCCTTTTAAATGAATTGTCAGAATAGATAATCACTAACTGTAAATCATATAGAATAGTTTTATTTTTTTATCCTTAACCTTTGACCTTTTATGTTAATGGCAATGTATGTACTCTCATTCATTTGATATATCAATTATTCACTAAAGATTTTTATGTTGCATTTATTTATTTTTATAAAAAAATTGTTTTATTATTTTTCTAGTTGATTTATAAAATATGTACCATTCATAATTTAACTTCATCTAAAGATTTGTTATGTTATGTATATTCTCTGTATGATGTATGTTTATGTATGCTTTATATTTTTATTTGGTGACAAAATTGGCTTTTGGTCTTACACATCTTATACAATAGTTTTCATCTCAATCCTTTTAATTATTTTTTTTGTTGAAGTAGTCAGTGTCAAAGAAATAGCTTTAATATAAATAATTTATTTAAATTAAGATTAATTTTTTATTTTTTATATATTTATTAATTAATTGTTTCAGGTAAAATTGAGAGCAATTTTATCAATATTTTTATTAATATTAAAATAGATATCTGTAAAATTGTTTAGAATAAAGGTCCTGTTCCTTTTACATTTTTTTACTTGCATCAGATTTTATAATAAATGATCCTTTAACATTCTGAATTTTAATATAGAAGAAAGGTTTCTCTTAACACTTCATCTTTAGTTTTCTTTAATACAGAATGAATCTTTTAAGGCTCAGACCGATCTATTATTTACTAACTATTATACTGATGGGTTTTTTTAATATAAGCTCTTCCCTTTTTTTTACTTGTTGTTATAAATTTATAGTATATTCATCATGTATACAGCTATTATTTTCTCTGAATCTGACTTTTCCTATTTAATATATATATATATATATATACAATAGGGTAAAAATGTATTTTCATTTTAAAATTGGTTATTTTATAATTTATATTTATCAAAGGGAGGCTTTGTACTTTAAAAAAAAAAAAATAAATAAAAACTGTGATTCATAGAAAAGCGAACTACATATAAAAAGAGATTTATTTGCTCACCAGAATATGTGTGTAATAAAATAACATTTTATATTTACGATTATTCATTTTTCTTTTATAAATATTTTTACCGTGAATATAATTTATTCCGCCATCTATCACGAAATTTAAACACATTTCTTAATAAAAAATTTTTCTTACATTTGATAATTTTTTATTTATAAATGCGTGATGATATTAGATTAAATTTGTAAGTTTGGCAAAAAAATCTCTTTATTTTAATTCGTATTGTTTAATTCCAAATATTTTTATTTCTACCCACAGCAAAAAAAAACAAATTACTTTTCTTTCTTCCATATTTTTTTTTTTTTTTTTTTTTTTGAACTCCAACTTCTATTAATGGCAAAGTAAGTTCTCCTAAATATTGTGCAGATCCATTATTTACTTAGAACCCGTTTTTTATATTTAAGTTATGTTTTTAAAATGAATATTTTATCACACGGAATTAGCAAGAAAAATATATGTATTTTCGGAAAAAAAATTAGATTAATTTTTTTTTAATTATTTATTTTCACTCAAAAAATAGTTTTAACTTGCAATAACAATCATTTGGTTCAAAATAAGTTCATTAAATCAAGAATATTTTTATTTTCCATCTATTTTGAATATGTTATTATTTCTAATTTAAATTTCTACGAATTATTTGAATTTTCTTGTAAAATATTAATACAATTTTACGTTGAAATTGGTTGCTAGTATTAAGAAGAAAAATAAATATTAACGCTATTGTTCGAGATTAAAAACAACAAGATTATTTTTTTTGCGTGTGTGTATTTCTTTGAATTAGAAATCAAAATTTCATTTTCCACTAATGTTTTTTATGTTTCGAAAAATGATTCTGCACAAATAAATTTTTTAAAAATATTTAAATACAGATGCATTATTGCGTTATCTCTCAGCCTATAAAGTAAAAAATGGGTTTTACAGTGCTTATCTGCATTTCTAATAACATTGAAAATACTTAGGGTCCAATTTTTCTATGAATTCATAATTATTTTAGCTGGAACGCAACCAAAGTTACAAAAAAAAATCATTAGTCTTTTTCAATAAAATAAAAACACTATTTTTAAAATATTATATTGTTATTTTAAACTATTTTGTTCAATAATTGTCCAAGAAGAGTTAGGAATGGAAAATTTCACAAGAAATCTATAGGAGATTTTATTCACATTTGCGATTTCCATTTAACAGCTGTCATTGTTTTCATTTTTCTTTAACATTTATTTGATAAGTATTCAATAGAATAAAATTAACAACTATATTTTATTAATTTCTTGAAATTAAAATGGCGAGAAATAATGAAGTTTTGTGATTATATTTTTCTATTTTAATATCTTGATATATTTCATTATATCAAGTTAATATTTTTTTTACATTCTAAACTCTTTTATTTACTTTTTCTGTAATCAAGTAAAATAAGTATTTATTTATGGTGTTGTATGGATTTTTATACGGCTCAGATCAAATATAAATGAATTCAAGATTATTATTTTAATTTTAAAATTTCAACTGATATGCTACAAGAATATTTTACTTACAGTACTACTTATTTAATGACTTAAATCTTCAGAAACAATAAACAGTTTTCGAATATTGATTAATATGAAGCAATTTAAATGTAAAATGATTGAACTGATTGCTGGTTTAATATGTTATACCTTCAACGTTTTTAGATAATACTTTTTCTCTCTTTATTCCATGTTTTTAAAGTATTTAATGCCTCAATTTTTTACTTCCTTGAATCCATGTTGACTGTGGGTATTAAAATATTATAAAATACCATGTTTAAATTGAAAAAGCAGTATAATGTTAGTATTATAGTAGTCATTCTTTATTTGAAATTTTAAAAGTTTATGTTGTTCTGTTGAGCACATCTTTCATCTTTATTCTGGTGATAATTTTGGCTGATATTTTTCTTTAATTAAAATAAGAAGAAAAAATCCCCTTTCACTGAATCTAGTAAAATCTTTTTTTTTTTTTTTTTGGAGGTGTCAATTTAAATTCAATACACTTTTTAAGACATTGATGTTATCTAAATAAAATACTATCTTTACTTTATTCAACCAACCTTATTAACACCAATGTTCAAATTACAAGAATAAAGTGAAAGACTAGAAACGACTAGAAGATCTACCTCCCCGTGGTGCACCTGGTAACACTTTTAGTGGCTAAAAGATCTGTAACTTGGCATTATTGTTAGATTAATGAACTCTGTTTCAGTCATGTTTTGTTGTATTATTTTGTTGTTGTTGTATGTTGTATGTTTTCTTTCATTGTTCTTTTTTTGCTGTAACTGTTCATAATCTGCCTTTGGAAATTAAAAAAAAACTAGAAAATTTAAAACAGTTACTTACAGCAATTGACATTTGTACAGTTACTTGATTCAATATTTAAACACTTTTTTAATTTAAAAAAGAGTTCTTTAAATTAAAAAAAAATTCAACTTTCAAGGTCTTTATATTTTTTATAAACACATTAAATTAAAAATATTTTTTGCAATATTTAAAATATCTAGAGGTGCTCATTGTATTTTAATGATTACACAACTAAAGAAACATTCTATGATTGTCTAAGTATTATAATTTTTTCCTCCTGTCGGTACTTAATTGATAATTATTGGTAATAGATTTTATGGAAAGTTACAAATAATTTATGATAACAACAAAGCAATAAAAATATAGTCATAATTTTAAGTAAAATGTTTTTACAACTCAATATTTTGCATCATATATATATTGTAGAGAATGATTACTATTTTTAAATTCTAAATGTAGTGAAAAATGCATCCATTTTTCTGAATTTTTTTAATATTTTATCAAGTTATTAACATTTCACCGAATTTAAAATCGTTTACTTAATATACAAATTTTATAAGTTTACATACTCTGTCAAAAATCATTACTCCAAAGTTATCTGGAAGATTAGTGTTATGGTTCACATTTTTATCATTCATTATAATTACTGTCCAAAGTGTTGACTACACTTCTTTTTTTTTTACAGGTTTCATAATTCAGTTTATGATGTAACATAGCATGTTTAATCCCTACTTAAATAGATTTGATCTTTACTGAACTTATCTTTGTAGCTGCAATGTTGATGGAATAAAAAAAATTGAAATACTTTTTAGCCTGCCTAGGCTTAAACACCCTATTAAAACTTAAAACTCCATAATGTCAAACAGCCATCAAACGTGTCAATTTGTAGTTAAGAATCCTGCTTTAACACCCTTTAGTAAATTTATAAACTGTACTATAATGTCCCTAAAAATTTTCTTTTTTTTTTTTTAAATTTGTTATTTTTGTTTTTTGCTGTTTTTAATCTACTATAAATTTATTTCTTTAAATATTTAAAAATATATAAAGTAAATATTTAAATTTTCTTGTTATTTATTTCTCTAAAAAAAATAAGCCTCGTACAGGGCTTCTGTAAATTCCATATATATGAACTCCACGTATTGTAATAATAATCATAATGATGATGATATTAAGTGATGTTCATCTTTTACTGCAACCAATGGAAATCAGCATTGCATTTTCACTGCAGCTTCAAGCTTACTAGTAGTGTTTATTGGACAGCTCGAATATGCAAGTTAATCGAATCTTTAAGTTCCAATATATTAACGATGTCATCACTAAAAATGATGCTTTTGAGACATCTCAAGTCAAATGTCAGGAGGGTTAACGATTATTGACCAAATGGCCAGTCAACTGGAAATTCGAGACTAATAAACATGTCTTCCTGAAACTTAAGCAGCAGAATCTTTTAAAACTTGCATCAATATTAGCTGTGCCTGGTAGTGCATAAATATCCTGTTCTATTTTTTTCCCATGTTGAAGAAGATCAAATACCAGCAGTATTCTTATTGGATTGTTAATAATGTCACATGTCTATTCTGAACGATTTAAATTTTGAAAATTGCTCTGGAAAAATAATAAAAAGGCAATGAATTAAAAAAAAACAAGCTTTTATTCTTTCTAATGAGTTCTTAAAAAGATATTTGCTTATTTATTTTACAAAACAAAATAAAATTCCTTGGTCCATTTATATTATTTCAAAGTTTGGTTGGTTTCGATGCAGCATTTTGCATTTGATAGAATTATCAAAGTGAAATGTTTAAAGTCCAAGTAATCCCATGTATAAAAATAAATACCTAATTATCTACTATGGATATTTTGTTAGAAAGAAAGACATCTTATTAAAATAAAACATATAATAAATAAAATTCATGCATTTTAAATTGTTAATTTATTCCAAGTTAAACGTTTGTTTTCGAGCGAATTTTATCGAAAACTTATATTCGAATTTCTTATATATCTATGTCCATTAATAAAACTACTACTAATCCTAAATCAATTAACTTTACTGAATTACTAGAATAAGCAGGCTAACTTATATAGGAAAGTTCCCTACATTTGATTGTTCGAATTAAATAGTATTCAACACTTTAATTTTATTAAATTTACATACAAATTTAAATTTAATTCAGATTTAATTTCAAACAATGAATATTGAACACAAATTCAAAATAGGAGAAATTAAATCCTAAAAAGTATTGTTGTTAAAGTTTTAAATAATATAAAGAGAACAAGTTGCAAATTATAAACGGTATTCGTAAATTTTACATTTGTGATTTATTTTTATGTGATGCAAAAGATGTTTTTATAATAAATTCAAAGACAGTTATATTAAATTATTTTAGAAATACTAGAAAAGTGTATAAATAATTCCCAGAAATCCAAACTTTATTAACATTTATGCATGTTACAATAATAAGTCGGTAACTTTAATTTCTTTTAAATGTATTATCATTTTCCAAAATATATACTGTTCAAAACATTTTACATTAATTATTTTATCACACTTAATGAACATAGTGAAATAATCACATAACTCATAAAGCATAATGTTTTCAAATATGTTATTTGTTTAGTGAGTAGTTAAACTAATTTTGAATTATTTTAAGAGCCATTAAAGAAATTATTACGTAATAATAATTCTTAAAACGAAAATAAATATTTGAGAATCTTTAATTTTCATTTAAGTGTCTCAAATTTTTCAAAATATCTAAGTAAGACTTTTAAAATCCTTTTTATGTTAAATGAAAGCTCTAAGACTTTGTTTATTTAATTAATTTAAATTAAGGGAGAAGAAATGTATTCGTTTCTGAAAATATAAATTAATTATTACATAATATTCTACAAATTCTTTTAAAATCTTAGGACAAATTAAAAGCGTTCTTTTTTTAATTTTTGTCATTTCAAAGTAAGCTCAGAACGAAAAAAATATTTTCTTCTTCCATATATAGAGAGATTCAATCTTAATTTATCAAACTAAGTATACTTACTTTTTTTTAAAATTTTTATAATAATGTTATTAAGAAAATTAACTTTACTGAAATATTTCCAAAAGCAATTAAACATTTCTTCTTTAATTATTGTAGTTTTCTGCAAAATACTTAAAATACTTTTAAGTATCTATAGTAATCAAGTAATAAATTCATAACAAATGCATTTTTACCATGAAATCAAGACGAAATATAATTCTTACTTTTTTTTTTTTTTTTTGGGTATTAATTAAATTCTTCTCGAAAATGGTTGTTTTCCATTTAAGAAAAATTGACATAAAATTATTGTTTTAGTAATGTCCCTATTCAAAATATTATGAAGATGAGTTATACTTATTTGCATGCTTTCCTACCAAAAATCTTCAAGAAGATTATTCACCATGATAAAAACTTTAATGAAGAAAAGAAAAATAGATTCCTCATTCCTGTTGCTCATTTTCATTTAACAAGCTCAAAGCTTAATTAGCTATTAATAATCCTTTAAAGAAACTTCCACAATTTCTTAGAAAAACAGCACAGCTTATTTATCAGAAAAAAAGTACTTAATTGTAATGATATTGTTAGAAAAGTTACGGCAAGCAAATATACTGATTAACTAAAACTCAAAGTAAAAAAAAATCATCATTAATTAATAGCTAGATGTACTTCATGTAACTTTCTAGGAAACTGTCACGCTTTTGAGATAATTTCACTTTGTGTTTTATTATTTATTTGAAGTACTTAGTTTTATAGCGTCATGAGGTTAAAACAGCCTTTTAAAGAATCTTTTTGTAAAAAGAATAATGTGTGATATGAACATTAAAAATATAAATCATCGCCACAATTTCAGGACATGAATAATAATGTTCCCTGTTGATTTTTAATTAAGATACATTGATCCAAATTAGGTAAGAAACAAATGGCTCACAAGTAATCAGAAATTTATCTTTCTTTTTAGTAACCCAAGTAATTAAAACTGAAAATATATTCAAAATAACATTAAAAGTAGAAAAATCTGTCGTGAACTTAATGAAAAAAAAATATATAAATATTTATATATTTTTTTATTAAATCATTTTATATTAATTATTTTTTTCTCACTTAGTTAAAATAGCGAAATAATTAAATAATTACTAAAATATAATGTTTCACATATGCTATTTGTTTAGTGACTAGTTAAACTAGTGTTGAATTATTTTAAGAACCATTAAAGGAATTATTACCTATAATAATGATTATTAAAACGAACATATATATTTAACATCAATCTTTAATTTTCATTTAAATGTATGAACATTTTCAAAATATATAAATTAAGACTTTTCAAATCATTTTTATATTAATCAGTTTATTTTTCTTAATAAAAGTAGTGAACTAATTAAATAATTCTTAAAACATAATGTTTCACTAGTATGCTATTTGTTTACTGACTAGTTAAACTAGTTTTGAATTATTTTAACAGCTATTACAGAAATTATTACATATAATAATAATTCTTAAAACGAAAATAAATGTTTAACACAAATCTTTAATTTTCATTTAACATTTCTCAAAATATATAAAGTAAGACTTTTGAAATTTTTTTTATGTGTAATGCAACCTCTAGACTTTGTTCCTTTAATTAATTTAAATTAATGGAGAAGAAATGTATTCGTTTCTGAAAATATAAATTAAGTATTACATAATATTCTACAAATTATTGTAAAATCTTATGGCAAGTTTAAAGTGTTTTTTTTTTTAAATTTCTTTCATTACAAGGTAAGTTCAGAACGAATAAAATATTTTCTTTGTCCATATATAGAGAGATTTGATGAGATACTTACTTTTTTTTTTTAAATGTTTATAATGATGTTATTAAGAAAATTAATTTTGCTAAAACATTTCCAAAAGCAATTAAGCATTTCTTTTTTAATTGATGTAGTTAACTGCAAATTATTTTAAATACTTTTTAAGGATCTATAGTAACCCAAGTAATAAATTCCTTTTTACCATAAAATCCAGACGAAATATATTTCTTACTTTTTTTTTATTTTTGGGTATTAATTAAATTCTTCTCGAAAAGATTGTTTTCCATGTAAGAAAAGTTTACAATAAAACTATTATTTTAGTAATGTCGTACTTCAAAATAATTGTATAAAGATGAGTTATACTTATTTGCATGCTTTCCTACCAACAATCTTCAAGAAGATTATTCGCCATGATAAAAACTTTAATGAAGAAAAGAAAATAGATTCCTCATTCCTGTTGCTCATTTTCATTTAACAAGCTCAAAGCTTAATTAGCTATTAATAATCCTTTAAAGAAACTTCCACAATTTCTTAGAAAAACAGCACAGCTTATTTATCAGAAAAAAAGTACTTATTTGTAATGATATTGTTAGAAAAGTTACAGCAAGCAAATATACTGATTAACTGAAACACAAAGTAAAAAAAAAAAATCATCATTAATTAATAACTAGGTGTACTTCATGTAACTTTCTAGAAAACTGCCACGCTTTGAGTTAATTTCACTTTGTGTTTTATTAATTATTTGAAGTACTTAGTTTTATAGCGTCATGACGTTAAAACAGCCTTTTAAAGAATCTTTTGTAAAGAATAATGTGTGATATGAACATTAAAAATATAAATCATCGCCACAAGCAAAATTTTAGGACATGAATAATAATGTTTCTTTCTGATTTTTAATTAAGATACATTTACCCAGATTAGGTAAGAAACAAATTTCTCCCAAACAATCAGAAATTTATCCTTTTTAGTATCCCGAGTAAATGAAACTGAAAATATATTCGTAAATAACATCAAAAGTACAAAATTCTGCTTGTAAATCTGCCGTGAACTTAATGAAAAATATATATAAATATTTTTCTCTGTTGTACTTCACAAAAATAATAAAAACGGCAAATAATAATAATAAAAAATATTGATACTTTTGCAGTGTGATAAAAAGTACCTTCTGAATATGAAAATAGCTATTTTGTTTTATTTAATTTTATTACTTTTAAATTGTAAAAATCTTACTTAGTTTTATTTATCAGTCTTTATTACTTTTAAATTGTAAAATCTTATTAAATTTTATTTATCAATTTTTATTACTTTTAAATTGTAAAATCTTATTTAGTTTTGTTTTCATGCAAAACAATTTTGTTGCTCAGAAGTTCCTAAAGCACAATGCTAAAAAATTTGGCAGTTTTGCTAAAGCCTTTTCTTGATAGCAAATTTAACAATTAATTAAAGCTCAAGAAATCTAGCAACTGGTTATTTAACAACTAAGCATTTCATTAAGTGTTTTTGAGAAATTATATTGGGAATTTTAACTAATACTCTTTAGTTAAATTGAATTTATACAATTTGTTCAATTTGGGAGACAATATATTGAATTTGGTGGTTTTGTAAGCCATTGATTTGGTTTTTTTTTTCTTGGATATTTTAATTTTGTTAATAGAAATTTTTTTCCGAAAAACAAGGATTCAGGATTTTAATTAATCTAAAATTTCTGATTGAAAAATAAATTAAACTAAATTTATTTAAATTTGAAATTTAAATAAAGTTAGTTTAATTTATTTTTTATTATTTAATTTATTTTGCTTGATTAAAATGTAATGATTTTCAGCAGTAATGCATTAATAATACTAAATTGGTTCAATAAAGTTTCATCTAATAATAACATAATTATTTCTACTAATAAATACTTTCTACTTATAACTAGTTTCCATTTATTATTAATATTTCTACTAATATTACATTCATTTTAATGTTACCATATGCCATTCCTTTACTTAACTATTACCATTAAAAGTATGATCCTGCATTTCATTTAAATTATAGTTTAAAGATAAAATTAAAACTTTACTTTTTTTTATTAAAAGTTTATTTAAAACTTTATTTTATTTTTAACTTAAGAACATTAATAAATCTTTTGTCATGCAAGTAGGCTTAAAAGCTTGCAACAATTCTCAATAATAAAGCAGCCCACTGATATTTTCTTTCGATGGTGCCTTCCACATATTCTTCAATATTTCTCTGCAGCTTTCATATCAGAATAGCATCGCTTTACTTCCCCATCCAACCTTCTGTCAGGGCTCGGACACACGCACATACACATCCATGATGACGCCCGAAATGCGCATAAAAACAAAAGTAATAAAAAAAAAAAAGATGGCGTATCACTATACTTTCCGCTGACGTTGCAGCTCTCGTTCCGAGCCCCATTACAGTGGTAGCAGGACACTCTTTTTGGGGAATTTTTGTTTTTATATCTGTCCAATGGCAGATCCGGCTTTTGTTAAGTTCGCACCCTCTCTAAGTTCCCTTGCTTTATGGCCTTAATTTATTAGGAAATTATCTGATTCAGATCTGCTGACGAAAATTTCTGTATTTCTTATTTAGTTCTTTTTTTCCTGAAATGAGTAATTTTATGATGTCTATGTGAAAGTCTTTTAAGCCATCGATTAAGTTATCTTCATCTTTATATGTTTGAGAACTGACACATTTTAATAGAAATCTTGTGGGTTTTTTTTTAAATGTCACTTATCAATTATGAGTTTCTTATCATTGATGATAAATGTAATTAATCAGCATGACCAACAATGAATAAAAGATTTTAAAAGTTATGATTACCGTTAAAACTAGATCAGAAGGGTTTTATACAAAACTATTCTCGTTGGTTTTGTTATTACTTCTATTTAAAATAGTGTAATAATTTAGAAAACCATAATTAGATTTTTTGTAAATTTTTTGAGTGATTATATTGATGATGATTGTATTGCGTTGTGTGATTTCTGTATTTATTATTTAATTCTTTTTTCCCTGAAATGAGTAATTTTATGGTATCTTATGTCAAAGTCTTTTAAGCCATCGATTAAATTATTTTCATGTTATAAATTGAACTAATTTGTTTCTAATTTTTTTAAATTTCAAAAGTATTTCGCTTGATTAAAATTTATTGACTTCGACCTGAAATGCATTAATAGTACCAAATTTATAGATTAAATTTGTTACAATAATATTAGTAGTATTTCAACTAATAACTACTTAATAATTATTTCTACTAATATCTACTTTCTACTTAATATTGTCATTGCTACTAATAACTACTTTCTATTTAATATTATTTTCTAATAATAATTACTTTCCACTTAATATTGTTTTTTCCGCTTATAATTACTTTCCACTTAATATTATTATTTCTACTAATAACAACTTACTACTTAATATTATCGAATGGCATTCCTTTACTTAACTATTACGATTAAAATATAATGGCTGATTTCATTTAATTTCTTGCTTTAAAGATAAAATTAAAAATACATAAGAACATTAATAACTGTTTTTCTGTCATGGACTTAAAGTCTGACAACAATTCCTAATATTAAAAGCAGCCGACCGATATTTTCTATCAATGGTACCTTCCACATTTTCCTCAATATTTTTCTGCAGCTTTCATACCAGAATAGCATCGCTTTACTTCCCCATCCAACCTTCTGTCAAGCTCGGACACGCATATACACATCCACGATGATACCCGAAATGCGCATAAAAAAAACAAAAGAAAAAAAAGATGGCGTATCACTATACTTTCTGCTGACGTTGCAGCTCTCGTTCCAAGCCCCATTACAGCGGTAGCAGGACACTCTTTGGGGGATTTTTGTTCTTATATCTGTCCAACGGCAGATCCAGCTTTGTTGTGTTGGCACCCTTTTCTTACTTTATGGCCTTAATTTATTAGGAAATTAAGTAATTCAGATCTGCTGACGAAAATTTCTGTATTTCTTATTTGGTTCTTTTTTCCATCTTGAAATGAATAATTTTATGATGTCTTATGTCAAAGTCTTTTGAGCCATCGATTAAGTTATTTGCAGCTTATAAATTGAACTAATTTATTTCTAATTTTATTTTAAATTTCAGGAGTATTTTGTTTCATTAAAATTTATTGGCTTGGAATAATAATGCATTAATTATACCAAATTGTTTAGATTAAATTTGATCTAATAATGTTATTATTATTTCTACTAATAACTACTTTCTACTTAATATTATTATTTCTACTAATAACTACTTTATATCTAATATTATTATTTCTACTAAAAACTACCATCTATCTAATATTATTTCTACTGATACTTATTTCTGTTTAATATTATTATTTTCCCTAATAACTACTTTTATTTAATATTATTATTTCTAATAATAACTACTTTCTATTTAATATTATTATTTTTACAAATAACTACTTTCTATTTAATATTATCCAATGGCATTCCTATACTTAAGTATTACCATTAAAATTATAATGAGACATTTCATTTAATTTTTTAGTTTAAAGATAAAATTAAAAATACATAAGAACATTAATAAATCTTTATCGTCATGCAAGTGGGCTTAAAATATTGCAACAATCCTCAATAATAAAGTAGCCCACTGATATTTTCTTTCATTGGTTCCTTCCACATATTCTTCAATATTTTTCTGCAGCTTTCATACCAGAATAGTATCGCTTTATTTCCCATCCAACCTTCTGTCAAGTTCGACACACACATATACACATCCATAATGATGCCCGAAATGCGCATAAAAACAAAAAGAAATAAAAAAAAAGATGGCGTATCACTATACTTTCTGCTGACGTTGCAGCTCGTTCCAAGCCCCATTACAGCGGTAGCAGGACACTCTTTTGGGGGATTTTTGTTTTTATATCTGTGCAATGGCAGATCCAGCTCTGTTATGTTCGCACCCTTTTCATACTTTATGGCCTTAATTTATTAGGAAATTAAGTGATTCAGAACTGCTGACGAAAATTTCTGTATTTCTTATTTAGTTCTTTTCCCTGAAATGAGTAATTTTATGATGTCTATGTCAAAGTCTTTTAAGCCATCGATTAACTTATTCGGCTTTTTATATTAAAGAACTGACACATTTTAATATAAATCTCGTATTTTTTTTAAATGTCGGTTATCAATTATCAGTTATCTGTCATTGATAATAACTGGTATTAATCAGCCTAACCAACAATGAATAAAATATTTTATAAATTCATCATTTCCTCCAAAATTAGATCAAAATGGTTTTCATACAAAGAATTCTCATTGGTTCTGTTATTCTTCTTATAATTTAAACAACGACAACTAGAATTTTTTTATAAATATATTGTGTGGCTATATTTACTTTATTATTTATTTTATTTATTATGGATTTATTTTATTTTATTATTTTATACTGACGCATTTTAATACAAATTGTGGTTTTTTAATGTCACTTATCACTTCTCTATAATCGATGTTAATGGAATTAATCAGCTTAACAATCAATAAATAAAATATTTTTGCAACTTAGATTTCAATCAAAACTATATCAAAATGGTTTCATGCAAAGTATTCTCATTGACTTTGTTATTACTTCTATTTAAAATTGGTAATACTTTAAACAAAAAATAATTAGATTTTTTAACATGTTGCGTGATTACATTTTTGTTTTATTATGGATAACAGTAGAAGTCGTTGCCTCAAAAAGTTTTATTTGTTCACTTTTAAAAAAAAAAAAAATGAGTTGGAAATGGTTTTAAAAATAGACATTAATGTCTTCAGTTCAAATTGATAATAAACAACAATATCATCATAATTTTTACAAATTTGCTTCAAATACTTTGAATTATTTTAAACACAAACGGAAAACGTTTAGATTCTCCAATATGTGGGGCATATCATTATCGAATAAATGGACATATCATTATCGAATAAATGGACATATCATTATAAAACGACATATTTACGACATTTTATATTTATATTAACGACTTGTACTAACGACGATTTTTATTTCTTATTACAATATAACATCAGATTCCGCATAGAAAGATGAAGTATTAATAACACTTTTTATACTTTATATATTATACATTTTTAATGTCCTCAATAACCTATATAATGTCTTATTAAGCATAATAAGTATGTTAACAAAACCAGATTTATTAAAGATATTTCTATCAATATTTGGCTGAGAAGGACACTCATATATATTTCTAAATCCTTCAAAATTTTAAATATTTGATAAAATTACTTTTCCATATTAGCTCTATATTAATATTTCATATAAGCAATGTATTTGATTCTATTTAGATTAACTATAAAATCTACATTATATATATAATATAAATATTTATCAAATTATATCAAAGTCTACGTTAGGTATAACAAGATGGGACTATAAGTACTTATTTTATTGTAGAAAACAGTAGGAGTCATTGCTTCAACAAGTTTTACTTGTTCACTTTTAAAATACTTGGTGTAAAATGGTTTTAAAATGGACTTTAATGTCTTCTATTCAAATTGATAATAAAACTACAATATCATAATTTTTAAAATTTGTTTTCAAATGTTCTGAATTATTAAAGACAATCGAAAACCTTAGATTCTTCAATATCCCAATGTAGGAATAAATGGACATATCCTTGAAAAAACGACTTTAAGCGTCATATATTTCTTATCAGAATATAATATCGGATTCCCTCAGAGAAGATGGAATATTTATAATAATTTTTGTACTAAATTATCCATTTTTAATGTCATCAATAACTTATATTTTAGTTATTGATGACATATTATATTATTATTATATCATTGTTAACTTATGTTTTAATGTCATCAATAACTTATCTTTTAGTTATTGATGACATATTATATTATTATTATATCATTGTTAACTTATGCAGTTTTAATGTCATCAATAACTTATCTTTTTAGTTATTGATGACATATTATATTATATATTATATCATTGTTAACTATTAGTTTTAATGTCATCAATAACTTATATTTTTAGTTATTGATGACATATTATATTATTATTATATCATTGTTAACTTATGTTTTAATGTCATCAATAACTTTATCTTTTAGTTATTGATGACATATTATATTATTATTATATCATTGTTAACTTATGATTTTTGTCAATCAATAACTATATATTTTAGTTATTGATGACATATTATATTATTATTATATCATTGTTAACTAATAAACTTTAATGTCAACAATAACTTATATTTTAGTTATTGATGACATATTATATTATTATTATATCATTGTTAACTTATAGTTTTTAATGTCATCAATAACTTATATTTTAGTTATTGATGACATATTATATTATTATTATATCATTTATGTTTTAATGTCATCAATAACCTATATTTATATTATATATTAACCTATATTTTATTATTATAACCTATATTAAATCCTTATTATACAAGTTATTAAACATAATATGTATGTTAACAAAACTTGACTTATAAAAGATATTTCTATTAATATTTGATTGACTGAGTGAAAGCTCGTATAAGCTCTATATTAATATGTCCTATAAACAATATACTTGATCTCACTCAGATGAACTGTAAGGTCTTAAGATGCCATACGTAGAAATGTTTATCCAATTATGCCGTAGCCTCATTAGATATAACAAGATGGGCGTTAAATTTCTGACTGATCTCTCACCGAACTCGTTTGACTCGAATAGGCATTCTAGCCTTTAATCTACCAGATTGAATGGTTCGAAATGCAAGGGAATACATTAAGTAACTCGGACTGAGTACCTCCGGCCTTCCTAAATGCGTTAAAGGAGAAATTAGAACTTGTGGCATTTAGTATAAAGGCATACTGTGCTGCAAGATTTGATGGACGGTGCTTCAAAATGAATGCTTAAAGTGCTTTCTCTAATTGAATTCCTAACTTTCGTAATTGACTTATGGAGTTGTGATCATCGATCAATATTTGATGTGATATTAAATCAAGTTATTCTGACGTTAGTTCTCATTAACATAGTCCATAAATGTGACACAACGTCAAACTACACACATTGTTGTAAACTATCTTATTTCATAAAAGGAGTTTATAGTTAATGAATATATATTTATACCACCATTTTAAGTCACAATTCAACAGATAAAACATATCCCTTTCATATATCTCTTTATAATGAAAATTATTTAAGAAGAACTAATTAATATTTGACAGTAGGTAGATGTCCTTGGCCCACTATGGGGCCAAGAGAAAGAAAAAGAAGAAGAAGTACTAATTAAAGTAATCAAACTTCCAAATACATTTGTATTGCTTACAGACCTTCTTTTGAAATTTAGTACAATACAATAGTTATTTGTAAAACCTTTTATTTTTTACTTATATTATTGTCATGTTAACCACTTTTTGATACATCTAAAAATACTAAAGCTATTTTAAAAATAACTTCTACGTTATTTTTTAATTTATATGCTGAGTTTTTTTTATTTAATAAATAAGCAATTTATATATATTCATTTATTTTATTATTCTTTTTTGGTATAAGAACTTTTTATCCTTATTTTTTTTCTTTATATTACATTTCTGTCTTCAATATTTTGTTATTTTTAAGTATTTCTATTTTTTTTTAATTAATATATAAATTTATCTCTGATTCTATTCTATAAGAATTATAAGTGATTAAATAAAATCAAATTTATCGAATTTTCAATTCATTTACTCTTTATTTTACTTCATATTCATTACAATATTACTCTTACAGTACTTATTTAATACTACAATATTTACTCTTTACAGTATTAATAAATAACATTTTTGATACACATATAAACTATATTGAATTTGTTGACAAGTAATGTGTATACTCAAACTGTAAAAAGGTTGATGATACATTATTTCAAAAATCTTGATTTATTTACTTCATATAAAAGATATATTGTTACTACTTTCCAAAGTCGTATTGGAAACGAACAGTTGATACATAATATATAGACAAAACTCTACTGATATAGGGTTATCAATGGGCTGAAATTAACCTTCTTGGTAGTGCTCAGGAGGGAGTATATTGATCTTCATATTTATAAGAGAAGGTGAAAGATAAGACGACAGGTCCGATTGGTTTAATTCCTAACGGCTCTCTGAGGTAGAGATGTAACCTTCCTCTTGAATTATGGAGTGAAGAATGAGATAAAAAGGGACTCGAGATTATTTTTCGTAATAACTCTAATAATAAATATATTTGTTGAAATAAGCTCAGAAAAGGAGGAATGATGCAGAATAGATATCATACAGCCTATACTTATTTCCTTCATTCGTTAATGCCCAGTTTCATCTCAGTTTAAAGAAATATTTTTATGGTACTGCAGTAGTGTTTAGCTATAAATTATAATTTATCTCATAATATTTCTTCATTATTTAAAGAGAATATTTAAGATTATAGTTTACTTTTTGAATAATCAGTTTATATTTTTTAACTGAATTATTCTATGTAGATATAAATTGTAATTGATAATAAAGACAATTTATTGAAATAGTTAAATTAGTTCTCAACATGCATATTAAGAGTTGTTTAAATAATATAGTTAATAAAATACTTTAAAAAATGTGTCTTGACGATAATTATAATTTTAAGGAATATAGTAACAATATTTTTAATAAATCTAAGAGTGTAATAAAAGGATTTAATATTTCTTCACATTAATTTTAATTAGAAATTTTTGGTAATACATTAAAAGCTTTGTACAAAAGGAACATGTTATAAGCTGTAAAAATAATTCAACAAGTATAAATAATAAAACCGTATGACAGAAAATAACATTTAACAGTTAAATATTCCTCGAGTTTTAAGAATAGTATCTTGAACAAAATCCATGAACAGAAAATGACGTAACTTAATAATTTTATAAATTTAGATTAGATAATGTCAAATATTGTAAATAGAGACGAATATATTTTAAGCAAAGAGCATTCTCCAGAAAATGGCAATTTAGCAATTTTATTCTATGTAAATTTTCAGACTAGTTCTGAAATATAAATAACAAAACCTTGGGGAGAAAACGAAGTGCCTATATGTATAATTTTAAGAATATTCCTTAATAATAATTAATTCAGAACATTAAAAGACCTTTACTGACAATTACAATTGTACTGATATTTAGTACATTTGAATTTATTATGTTGTATTATACAATGAATAAAACATGTAGTTATAAAGTACGTTATATAATATTTAAAACTGTTTTGTGCATTTGTATGCATAGTTTTTAAAATAATTCATTAAAAAATATATCAATACACCAATATCTAACAGAATCCTCTACCATTATTTAAAATTCCACAAACAGAGCGTCATTTATCAGAAATTAACATCTCTTGCTGTCAAATCCAGAAATCAACTCGAAATAATTTTCTTCTCGACATTCAAAACCGAGCAAATCTTCTAAACTGTGAATTAATGCATTAAACTTAATTAAATATCAATACTTTTTATAATATCGAAAACTGATTATGCTGAGTATCATATGATATGCAAATGAATTCAATCCAATAAATACTTTAAATAGAATTCGAATTGCTATAAAACAACGCATAACTTTAATTATTAAAAAAAATTTATAAAATACTATGTATGACTATAACCTCACTATAAATAAATAAACTATAAGTCCCATTATATCAAACAGATAATATTTTCAATATCTAGAAGAATAATTATTTATTTAAAATTAAATTTAATTATACTGAATTTACATTAATATTTCTTTAAATTACTACGAGCATATTAATAGAATGTATTCATTTGCTAAAAGTGAAATCATTTCGTGGTATAACATCCATTTTTAATATTACTAGAATATAGTAGTTATTTTGCAGAAAAATTATCTTTTTTAAGAAACACAGCATAGATTAAATATTAAATATTTTTTTAGAATAATTGCAATGATATTTTTAATTTGTTTTTCGCTCCTTAAGTGGCATTCTAATTCATTAAAAAGAAATTTCTATCAGTTTTAAATATCACAGCTTATTTACGGTAGAAATTATTGAAATTACTCGTATATATGTTATATTTACAAAGGCAATTTTTAAAACTTTTTTACGGATTTATCTAACCAAAAAGATTCCTTCACATATAGCATTTTAAATAAAAATATAAATATAAATATTATTTTATGAAAGTAAATATATAATTTATGAAGATATCAATATAAGAAATTTTAAAAATAAAAAAAAAAACAAAATAAAGCGTATACAAAAATGGAAATTGATAGTTAGATATTATTCAACTAAAGAATTAGAAGGAAGCTACCTACCATTTAAATACTAAGAATCTGTTGACTTTGTACATACGTAATTGAATTGCAATAAAAGGAACTAATACAATATCAGTCTCTTTTTACATTATTAATCGCCTTACAATATTTCTCATTTAAATATTTACATTTGATGTTTTAATTTCCAGCCTTTCTTATCAAGAATTTTTCTTATTCAAATTTACCGAAAACATCCAACACTTGTATATATATATATGTCTGATATTTTTAAGTAATGTAGCATTAAAGCATTAAAGTGCAAATTATTATCTTCTAATAAAATATTCTGGGATTGATAATGCAAAATCAATATTTAAAATTCTTCTAAAGATTAAAATTAATTAAACAACACGATGCACAATCACTCATCGATTTGATAAAAGACATTGGGTTTTACAAAAGATCTTCAAAAAGATTAAACAAAAAGACTTCCACTGATACTTATTACCTTTGAAATAAATGCCGAAGTAAAAAGTGTATTCAATAGAATTATGCGTACATATTATTTAAAAATGTCACATTTTTATTCAATTTTGCATTCATTAAAAGAAGAGAAAACTGGAATTTAATTCATTAAGATGTCCATGTTTGACTATTTAGATACTTAAACAATATGCCATCTTTCGAACCCGTACTGCAGTACGATATACCTATTTAATTATCATCTATCTATTCCTACCAGTAAAAGCTTAAATGCATCTTATTATTTTAAGAGATGGCAAATTACAGAGGTAGATACAGATTTCTTTTTTGTGATTTTAAGAAATACAATATTTAAACTGCACAGAACTGAATTTTAATTATAACTTGGGAAGACATTTAATAATAAAACATGTAATTAATTTTTCATGACTAAAAGAAGTAATTAAGTGGGAAGAATTGTATCTCTACAGCTAGGCAGTTGAATCAGCGACTCATTGATCTCAAACAATACAATTCTTTTGTTATATTATTTTCTTACATATTTTAGATTGTAGATTGTAGAATATTTATTTTGGTTTTTGCTAATCATCAATCCTTAAATTAGTATGAGTAAAACACAAAAATGTTTTTTCCTTCAAAAGTGATCCGATGAAACGTTTTATAACTGAATAATATTTCTTCAATAGAGAAATGATACCATTTGAACATTAGCAACCTGAAGTTTGAAATATATGAACCATGGATGTCCTTTTTATTTAAAAAAATTTAATTAAAAGAATATTAGTTAATTTCTTAGACTTTTCTTTCTTCAAAAGTGATCCGATAAACCGTTTTATAACTGAAATGTTAGCGAAAAATATTTTCTTCAATAGAGAAATAATACCATTAGAACATTGGCATTCTTAAAAGTTCGAAATATATGAACCATGGATGTCCTGTTACAAAAATATTTTATTTCACAGATATTTTTTAAAACTAAATAAAAGAAAATTACTTAAACTTTTCTTCAAAAGTGATCCGATATAGCTTTTTATAACTGAAATGTTGCCTAAAAATATTTCTTTTCAATATAGAAATGATACCATTAGAACATTGGCATCATAGAAATTTCAAATACATGAACCATGGATGTACTTTTTTATTTCAAAATTTACTTCATAGAAATTTCTTAAAATTAAATAAAAGAATAATAGTTAATTTTTTTTTTTTTTTTTCTTCAAAAGGGATCCAATAAAGTGTTTTATAACTGAATAATATTTCTTCCATAGAAAGATACCATTAGAAAAAGAAATTATTTTAGATTACCATTAGAGAAATGATACCACTGGCATCTGAAATTAGAAATATATGAACCATGGCTGTTATTTTATTTCAAAAATGTTACTTCATCGACATTTCTTACAACTAAATAAAATAATAATAATTAATTTCTTAAACTTTTATTTCTTCAAAAATGATGCGATAAAGCTTTTTATAACTGAAATGCAGCCTAAAAAATATTTCTTCAATAGAGAAATGATACCATTAGAACATTGGCATCATAGAAATTCCAAATACATGAACCATGGATGTACTTTTATTTCAAAATTCTTACTTCATAGAAATTTCTTAAAATTAAATAAAAGAATAATAGTTAATTTTTTTAACTTTTTTTTTCCTTCAAAAGTGATCCAATAAAGTGTTTTATAACTGAATAATATTTCTTCAGTAAAGAAATGATACCATTAGTGCATTGGTATCCTGTAAGTTAGAAATATATGAAACATATATGTATTTTTATTTCAAAAATCTTACTTCATAGAAATTTCTTAAAACTAAATAAAAGTATATTAGGTAATTTCAAAACTAAATAGAATAATAGTTAATTTCAAAACTAAATAGAATAATTGTCTATTTCAAAACTAAATAAAAGAATAATAATTAATTTCTTGAAACTTTTGTTTCTTCAAAAGTGATCCGGGATAAAGCTTTTTATAACTGAAATGTTGACTAAAAAAATATTTCTTCAACGGAGAAATGATACCATTAGAGCATTGGTTTCCCTGAAGTTCAAAATATATGGAAAACGGATGTACTTTTATTTCAAAAAAATCTCACTTTATAGAAATTTTTTAAAACTAAATAACAAAAGAAACGTATTATCATGATTCATAAAACTTAACAATCCTCAAAATATTTATAAACAAAAAAATATATATATATATATATATATAAATATATTCTTACTATTTGCAATAAATCAAGACAGGATCGTTAGTTCTTTACTGAGAACTCTCGCATTTCTCTTAACCTTGATAAATTTATTTTGTTTCACGGCACACACGAAATCCATTTGCCGAGAAAACACACTTCTCCGATACCGCCTCGCAAAAGACCAATAAGGTTCTTGCATGATGGGTTGGACAACGATAATCCATCTCCCGAGTATGAAAGTACCAGCTAAAAGATATCCGCACACACGGAAATGCGCATTCAGAAAATCTGGACTTATATTTTGAGCAAACTGGTGAATAAAATATGAACTGGAAAAAAGAAAAATAACTCACTTCTCTCCGAAAAGAAAAAAGGAAAACAGAAACAGGCTAAAGAGAAGTGAGCCTTAGTTTGTGTTCCGTCTGACAAGGGACAAGGTTTATTGACAAACTCATGGCTGTAGTGGCTCGTCGGGTAGCGCTGTCATATCTTAAACCAACATTTTTTTCTTTACAAAAATGCGGCTCAGCGAAATCCCCGGGGATTTTTTTTAAGGAAACGAGAATTTAAACTGGGCTCTATTTATCGAAATTCAGGTAGAAGATACATAAAGGCTATTGCCTTTCAAAACGGAAATATTTAACTTTGAAGTATACTTTCTCTCCGGTGATGAAGGAGTGTGCTTTATCTAAATACACTTTGAATATTAATAAATAAATATGTATTAAAACATAGAGGTTTCCTACTGTAAAATGTAAATACTATTTGGAAATGGGAAAATTGGGAACTTTAAGGGGGAAATAGACACTCTCTGGTAGCCTGATGGCCTAGTGAGTAACGCTCTGGAGCCTGGTGTCAGATTTCGGATTCGAGTCCCCCAGTTCGAGTCCCTTTTAAGAAATGAAAACATTATAATAAAATTTCTGAAATAAGAAGACAAAAATGTCCAGTTAATTTTAATAGTATTTTTTACATTTAACAAAAGGTATTTTGTATTTGAAGGGACCTGATGGCCAAGTGACTAGCGCTCTGGGTTCTAGACGCCACAGATTTCGGGTCCGAGTCTCAAAAGTGCTATGTTGTGTTTATAGCGGTTCATAATACCATAGGTCTCCGACTAATATGACTGTTGGTCATAAGTCTGGCAACCCTATCCTATAATAAAAATATTTGTCTCGAAATTCAAAACGGAAATATTTAATTTTGAAGTATACTTTTCTCTGCGGTGATGAAGGAGTGTGCTTTATCTAAATACACTTTGAATATTAATAATAAATACGTATTATAACATAAAGATTTCCTACTGTAAAATGTAAATACTGCTTGAAATGGATATTCAATTGGGGAAATAGATACTCTCTGTGAGCCTGATGGCCTAGATTTCTGAGCTCGGTGCCACAGGTTTCGAATTCGACTCCCTTTTAAACAATTAAAACATTATAATAAACTTGCTGAAATAAGAAGGCAAAAATATCCAGTTAATTTTAATAGTATTTGATAAATAACAAAAGGTATTCTGTATATGATTGAGTTCGATGGCCATGACTAGCGCTCTAGTTCTAGACGCCACAGATTTCGGATCCCAGTCTCGGCGATGGCATGGATGTTCGTATGGATTCTGAAGCCAACTTTAACTATAGGTATCTAAGATTGTATAGTTCATCTAACTAGAATCAAGTACATTGCTTATAGTACATATTAATATAGAGCTTATATGGGACAGTAATTTTATCAAATGAGGCTTGATGACCGAGTGACTAGCGCCTGGGCACTCGGTACCACAGTCTCGAGTCTCAGCGGTGCTATGGGTGTTTGTAGTGATTCGTAATCCCTTTAAACTGTAGGTCTCCCTACTAATATGACTGTTTGTCATAGATCTGGCAACCCCCCTACCCTGTAAAAAAGAAAAACATCTCTCGAAATTTTCCAGTAGCTAAGCGGCTTTGGCCCACCATGGAGCTGCTTTGCCAATGAAGAAGATGTACTATCTGTGGGTTATAAAAGATTCGCAGTTTCCCTCATAACGTACAAACCTGAGAAGTTTGTCCTAATTTTCATTTACACACCAAATTTTAAAGAGCAGTTGCAATTTTTAAGTAAACAAATTTATGTTTATTATTACAAATAAGATACTAATATAGTCGAAACTAGAAACTTATAAATATTTTTAATCACTAGAAAACAAATAAATCAATTGAATCACCGTCATCATAACAAATCAACTGAGAGGCTACAACAATTACTGAGCGGTCAAAACAGGATATGAATATGTAATAATAACTCGTGATTGTTTAAAAATAATTTCAACTCGGATAAATGTGTACTCAAAAAGTAAAAGATATGCTTAAATGGAATCCATTAAAATCTTATACTTTCAGTTGCAAAACTGCCATCATCTTAGAAATGCTATTTAACCTGAAATCATCTCAGCAAGTTGTATTTCAGAATAAATTACTGGTGCAATAAAAAATAATGTGTAACAATTTTTTTTTTTATACAACAAATGCTTTTTTAATTGTATCTTATAATAAAACTTTATCTATAAATTTATTTGCCTTTTGAAAGAAAATCATGTAGAAAGGCTCAATTCATGATAGTGAAGAAATTGAATTCTTGCACTTAATATTGTTTCGTTTAATTATTTTGTTTAATTATACTGTTTAGAAATTTCTACAAATAAAGTTTATATATGCAATAAAAAATAATTCAATAATAATGCAATAATAATAATTCTTTTCATTTGCATTCCCAATGGCCAATATTTGCATTCCCAAATTCAGCCATTTAAGTCTATTAATTTATAGCCATTTGAAATTAAAAAATGTTTTGGCTTAACTATATTGCAGTCTTTGAATATATTCTTGAGTGGTAATTAAGTATACATGCAAATTTAAATTATTTCTTAATCGAATTAGGGAAATATCAATAATATAAATACATATTGTAAATATTGATTTATCCATTCCACATTTCACTATCATAATTTTCAAATCAATAAGTTACGAGGCTTCTAAGATATAAGATTTAATAATAAATCCCCCCCAATTCAAAAAATAAATATATGGCTAATGATACCAAACAAATGCTTCCCACGCAATGGCTATTGATACTACCCAATACTAATTAGAAAAATTCTGATTTTAAAAATAGCACAACTATTTGTATAGATGAGCATTTTTATTAAAACGTATAATATTAACTTCCTAAAATAAAAAGTAATTGCTTATAATACTGCAAGAAGTATGCTTATTTAAATCTAATGGATTTTAAAAAATTATTTCATAAATAATTTATGTTAGTAATGAATTACTATTGGCAGGAACCCATTGCCAAAATTGTGGATCATTTAGCCGACAAATCGTTGCCTGAAGTGCAACGGATTCCCTTGCCAAAAAAGGGAATAACCATCACCCAAACTTTTTGTAAAGACATCTCTTTTCACTCTATGAAACTGATTTTACGAAACTTTTTTCGAAACACTCTATCTGATAATCTACTTGAAAGCAACTCATTTAAAACCAGATTTAACTTTATTCTAAACATCCCTGATCAGCCCAGGTTTAAAGCAGTTTGCCCTTTTCAGACTCCTGACGGGCCATGACTGTTTGGCCAATCATTTTTCCGAATGAAAATATTTGAAAGCCTAAAAATGCATGCTCTACAGTCTTGAAAACATGAATTCATCCCCACCTTCCTGAATTCATTCATGAATTCATCCCCATTGCACCTTTTTACTTTCCTCTACTGTGTACTGGTCGTTACTGGGAGGCTAGGGCCCTTTGGGCTAAACCATGTCACTATGTGATTTCCTTCGATTCTCGTTGTTGCTTTCATATTCCTTGTGTTCTTTTTTTTTTATTTCTTATTGTAGCCTGACATTTAAATAAATAAATAATAATACTGCTGTCTGCAATTTCACATCAAGACAAGCATTTCTTTCCCATTTCATCAACTCAGTTTCCAAATCATTAAATCTTCAAAACCACAAATATATTTGCTTTAATAAGTAAAATAATGGACAGTAAACTAATAAACTAATGGATTTTTAAAAACAAATTTATTTCATAAATAATTTATCTTAATTTGGTTAAACACACTATCTTCTAATAATCAGAGAAACAACAAACTAAAAATGAGTATTCCTTTCTCCAAATTCCCATCAGAACAAGCATTTTCCCTCATTTCATCAACTCAGTTTTTCAAATCATGATATCTTCAAAAATATTTGCTTTAATGAGAAATGCCACCAGCCGAAAAAAATAAGTTATCTATATAACCGCACCTATAATAACCGTACCTATAATAACAGTATAACCGTATAACCTATAACCGTACACCGTACCTAAAATAACCGTATAACCCCGTACTGTACAGCTATCTATATAACAGTGCCAAACAAATGAATCCCAAAACCAAATGCATTGTTATTTATTATTAAATATAAAACATTAATTGATACACACAACAGAAAATTTTACAAAAAAAAACTTTTGGATTCATACAAATATTTTTCTTACTGCACGGAATAAAATGTATAAATAAATAACCGCAGTCTTTTCTTTTGTCCTTTTACTTTATTTAACCGCTTATTAGAAGTACGTGTTTTAATGAACAAATTCTTGCTAAAACCTGAAACTTGCACCAGCTTTCAAGCATCAGAAAATCACCACAATGGATATGATTTAATTCTTCATCTAAGTTTACAAATCAACAAGTTACAACGCCGCCGTGGCATCTGTTTTAATAAGAAAACCTAACCATCCAAAAGAAATACGATAACTGGATACCCGTACCAACAAATGTTTCCCAAAATGAGGGTGCCAATGCAATGCTATCCGACACTAATTAAAAAACCGTGGATGGATTACAACGAAAATAAGAGTATCCATTTCCTGCAGCAGATGAAACTCGATAAGAATTGCTTCCACCTCCACCCCCACCACCTCCATCCCAAAACCTATCGCAGTAGCATTACGAATAAGGACTGTCGCTTACGCCCTTATTATCGATCTAGGGGCCTTTTGTTTAGTTTACTGTACTTGTTCCTGTTACCATGGCATGGGGACTTCATTATCTTTCCCAGAAACTTTGGTTTGTCACCGACTGGGCCCGGCCCTTACGGAGCAATTAAGGGCCCGTTTGATGTCGGGGACAAGTTCGGGGGCACAATGTCGCTTTGCTGTTTGGGGTAGGGGTAGGGCTGTTAATTGGGTTATTCTGAGAAGGAATTCTCGTGAAATCTTCAATACTTGATACGAAGCAAACACTTCCTGTTGTATCCATTCATTCATGACGAGGTAAAATTTGAGTGTTTGAATTATACTTTGAAATGATTGGTTCTCTAATTAAGTAAATGAGGGATCCAAATAAGTAAAGTTTCAATTCATTTGTCCACAATGTTTTTCAACAAACGAGTTTCATTACTTGAAGAAAGCTGTAAGTATGTTTAACTTGTTAATCGTCCTCCGTTAAAGGTTGGTGGCATGTTTTTATTGAAAAAATAAACAAGTCATTATTTTATTAAACTTTTTTTCTAAAACTAAGTTAATTAAGCTAATTTTGAATTAACGAACTATTAAATTAAGCTAAGCTAATGGTTTCGTTAATTATATATGTGGGGAATTTTAAAATAGCAAATCAAGGTTTTAATAAATTTCAAATTCAATAAACAAATGAATTAAATGAATAGTTAACAAGCAGCCGTTTAAAATAAACTGATTGTGAAATGAAAAAGCAAGTGAAATTATTTTTTATTTACTTGACGGCGCAAGCAAGATTGTACTCAAGACAAAGTTATTTTATTATTACGAAATAAATATTCAACGAAAAAAAGTATGTAATTTGTCAGTTAATTCTTACTACATTAAAGATATTTTATTATTTTGGTATATTACAATGTACTATCGATGTACTATTATTGAAAATAACAGTATTGCAATTATTACATCAAAACTAAAACAGTTTTCATACAAAAACTCCCGTAACTGATTTGATATGTAAATGACTATCATTTTCCTGAACTTAAAAAACTTGTTTAAAAAGAAAATGTTAGCTGTATCAGCAAAATAATTGATAAAATATTCTACATCTTTTTGATTCGATCGTTTATTATTTACACCGCTTTTGTTTTTATATTTAGTTTAATTGCATTAGGTGGGCTGGTTTTTTTTTAATCTTTTAATAATTTGACATATTCAATTCATTTATTTCAATTGTTATTTCTGATGATAAACAAAATTATGAATGCATAACAAAAGCCAGAAGAAATTTTCTTACGATGTATTATAATGAAAAGTAAAATATTTTTCATAACAAATAATCCCATTACTGATTTGAAATGTAAATAACTATTATTTTTCGAAAATTAAAACAAAATTTTAAAAAATGTTATCTTTATCAACAAAATAATTAATAAAATATTCTACAAAATCTTTTTGATTCGATCATTTAAAGGAAATATTGATTACACTTCTTTTGTCTTATATTTAGATTAATTGCATTAGGTGAGCTGTTTTTTCTGAAAACCTTTTATTACTTTGGCGTCTTCATTTCGTTTATTTCAGTTGTCATTTCTAATTATAAACAAAATTTGAATGCATAAAAAAAGCTAGAAGACATTTTTATTTGTTTAATTTTGGGGAACCTCAGCAAAAACTGCTATTCATTTATGAGAATTCAATTACAAATTAATGCAAAAGATTACATGCAACGTATTAAAAATGTTTATTTTAATTCATTAGCATATTATTTATTATTTTATCAGAAAAATGGTGTTTCAAAAAGCGAGCACTTTGATCTAAGTTAATTCGCACTAGAATAGCAGATAAGTAGCAAATTCATCAATACCAGGAAGCAACTAGGGAAATCGATGGCGCTATTAACGAGATTCTGAGAATCTAGAGGCAAGGAGTCGCTAGGGTATTTCTGAATACCATAGTAAGAATTCTCTTATCCACAGAGTTATCGACCATTTTTGACATGAAATTTTCAGTTCCATTTCTTTAGTTGGACTTTGTATTTTACTTCTTACAATTCAGAAAATTAAAACGCAATACATCAAGTGCTTCCAAATGTCAGTTTTAATTCCAACTAAAACTGTTGTTTTATTAAAATTGAAAATACATAACATTTCTACTGTGTTTTTTTTTCAAATAGCCAATCCTACCATATCTAAAATTAAATATATTTTTCAGAACAAAATAAGTATTGACCAATTTTTTACAAAAAAAAAATTATATATAATCCGTTGACAGGTTAGCTTTTTCAATCAGAAAATGGAACAAGTTGTTACTAAAATAGACACATTTTGGAGACATTTTTGAAAGATAGCTATTTTGGACGAGTTTGAAAAATGATGATGAAATGTGAAGGATTATAGTTTTTTAAACCCTCAAATGTACTTAGAAGCATTATTGATATGCAACACAAAATTATTTTTCTCGTGGTTTTTTTCAAAGAATCATGTGCATAGCTCTAATTTATTGTGAAATATAAATCTCATTTTTGTTTCAATAACAAATATAATTGGTTTGTTGAATTTTAATCTATTTAATTACTTTCCGTCTTCTTAAGATATTTTACGTGCAAATTTTGAAAGGAAATATCGAAGAAGAAAATACTTTTTGTAGGATTTTCTTCTCTCTCTCTCTCTGTGTGTGTGTTTTTTGTATGTAAATATCAATATTCTGATAATTGTCTGACTCATGGACTGATATTAGCAGATAAAGTGAAAGAAAAAGAATTTAAATCTGCTGATAGCGTGATAAGAAGCCAATGCTCAAAATTGAGGAAATTTATCGTTATACGTGACAGTGGTTATAATCATGTCGAATTTAAAAACAAATAATTTGCTTTGTATAAAATGCATAAATATATATACATAAATAAAAAATGGATGTACACTAGCATACAAATCTTAAGCAACAAATGCATTTTTCAGCATACATCCATGACATTTTGAAGGGCTATTAGCGAGTAGTACATTGTAAAGGCAGTGTAGTAGGAAGGAGATACATATGCAAGTGTCAGCATTGAGACAGAAAAGGGGACGTCACGGCACTCAAACGATTGGAATTAACACGCTCAGTGGCAAGGTAACTTAAAAAATGAGGAAGGAAGCATTTTCAGACATTCCCTGCAAGTGAAAGTGGAATCGTACGTTCATAATGGCTTCATATGGAAGGAACCAGGATATCTTTACACGTGGTAGAATGATCAGCAAACTTATAAAGGGTCGTATAGTTTGGTGAGTGTTGCCCAAGAGTTTTTTAATTGACAAAAGCGTAGTTTCAAGAGCTTGAAAAGCCTTCCAAATGACAGGTACAGCTATAAGAAAGGTTGATCGTGGTCGACTGAGGAAAACGCAAGTGATGACCAGTACATCAACCTGTAGACGAAAAGAGACCGGAACCAGACATCGGTCAACATCACTGGATGTGGTGTGCTGTAGTAGTAGTAAACATCACTCAACAACTGCGAACGGCAACCGGACGACAGGTAAGAGGTTACTGTGGCCAGACGTCTGCATAAATGTTGTCTATTCACCTGCCGTCCTGAGTGTGCTGCATACCATTTAAAGCAGCCCATCGGTGGTACCGTTTACAGTGGCGTCAAGAACACAAATATTGGACGTCTCAGCAATGGAGTAACGTTCTTTTTACTGATGGGAGTCGTTTCAGTCTGAGCAACGATTCTCAGTGCCATTTGATATGGAGAAAGTTTCATCTCATTAACATTAGGGAAGAGAGTTCTGAGCTTGTGGACTGAGGCATTGTGTCTAATAGAAGAATGGAGCTCCATATTCTCGACAGTATCATTCAACAGAGATCATTTGTGATGAAATTATCCTCCCCACACGTGCGTCTGTTCCGAGGTGCCATAGTTCCAGACTTTTATTTTCGGGAGGGCAATGCCCATCCACACAGTACCTCTGCTGTTCAGGAGCTTCAAGATAGCGAGGATATTCGTAAAATTGATTTGCAAGAATATTCCCCTGATTTTAAAACCTATTGAACATATGTGGGATGCTTTGGGGAGACAAAGCAAATGCTACTTGAAGAGAAACAACTTTTAACTTCAGAACTGCTGCATAATTTGGTATTGAGTATGAACAGACGTAACCATTGCAGTTATGGAAGAACAACTAACCAATATCACTTACTAAGGGAGTTTGGTTTGTTGTTCTTCCTCATGGCCAAACAGTGTTCTTTACTAACTCCATTCTGTCAATAAAGTATTTTTCCTTCTTTGTTCAAAATGTATGCGGACAATTCATTTTTTGTCTACAACACTTACTTTATCCAATAACACTGCATTGTGGAATTATGGTTCTGTAGTATGAATTTCATATCTAACTCTTGATTTTGCGGAATTATGGCAAAAAAATCAGAACAGTTGCTTAAGTTTTGCACACTAGTATATTTTCTGCTATCTAAATGAATATTTCATGTAAATTAAAAAACTCTGTAATATACATTTTTCTTATTTCTTTTTTCCATCTTTTTTTTTTTACTTGATGCAACAAAAATATTATTTAAGTTAATATTTGATAAAAACTTTTAATGGGATATTTTGTGAGATTAAATTACCAAAATCTTCACCGCCGATGACATTTATTGAGAATTAATTATGATGATACATTATTTAAATAATTTGCCTAGCAAGCAACAAAAATGTCATGTGATTAGAAAATTTCCATTTATTTTAAATCCTTGTTGCTTCATAACGTACAACTAAAACAAAATTTGAAAATTTAAAAATTGGTTATTAAGATTAATAGAGTCATAAAGAAAATATACGCATATTGCCTAGTTAATTGGAAGTTTTATATTTATTGGCTTCATTTTTACCAGTTTCAAATTTTCTATTTTGTCGCAATTTAAGATTTTTTCCAAGCTTTATAAATGCTGTTTTTATAGAAGTATCTTAAGTCATAGCTGCTTCAATAGCTATGTCATAGTTTAGGTTTCAGTTTTCATTATCGTTTAATTAGGGTAATCTAAAAATAAGACACGTGTTATTTTGGGCTCGCTCCATATTATGGTTTTGCAGACCTATGTGAGAATTTTCAAAATTATCTCAAATTAGCACAAATTCGGACTGTTAACCTTTTAAGCCATTTAATCTTAGTAAAAAATAATCTTGTCTTAGTAATGAAATGCTTCTTAATGAAAATAAAATGTGAATTAATTAATGCAACGATGAACTTAAATTATCTCTGCAGAAAGTGACGAAGCTTCTTATAAACTGAAAAGTATACCAGTATATGTATAAAAATTTAATATTATACAAATTACAATCTCTTAAGTGTATTTTTTTATATCTTTATCAAATTTATAAATTGTATAGTGGTAGATTGGTGCATGACGGCAAAAAAGAACTGGCGCTCGGTGACACAGGCTTCGGATTCTAGTCCCGGTGGCACCATGAATGTTTGTAGTGGTTCAGAATCCACTTTAAACAGTAGGTTCCATCTAATATGACTACTACTACACCACATCACAACACTGTGCCTAGAGCTGAGTTGCCCCTTGACAGCTTGGGAATGATGTGAATGAGAAGTCTGATTGGGCTCAGTGACGCTATACGGTCAAATGAGACCGGGACCTACGCTTTAAAGTGGATTCCGAACCACTACAAATATCCATGGCACCGCCGGTATTCGAACCCAAAACCTGTGGTACCGAGCGCCAGATCGCTAGCTACTCGGCCATCAGGCCCCAATCTAATATGACTGTAGAGCGTTGATCGTAGGCCTGATAACTCTACTCACTAAAAAGAAAAAGCATCTCCTGTTTCGAAATCTGCCAATGGGCTGACGTCCTTGACCTATCATGGGGCTGTTGGGCTGAAGTAAATAGTAGTAGATTAATTGTTCATTCCATCTTATTATTCTTGAAGCTTCTAATAAATTGGTCAGACGCATTTCGCTGTACCTTGATGCATGTATTCGGAAAAAAAAACGTTAATTCATGAGAGCCCCTATCTCAGCTAATACTTCCATCTGCTTTAAGAAATAATTTCAAATTACATCTTTCAGTTCATCTCCTCATTCTTAATATGTAATCCCAATATAAAACAGAATTCTACTTAATTATTAATGCATTAATATTAAAAATATACAACTGAATTCTGAATAGAGTTTAAATCAAAAGAGTTATTTTAATATGATTCAATGAATTTTCAATTAATTAATGTAAATATTACATATGAAAATGTGTAGTTTAAAAGTTACATTTAAACAGAATAAAATATTGTTTTTCGTTTTTTTTCGTTCCAAATATGTGAGGCTTTAACACATATTTCAATTTTACCGTTTCAGATGCCTCTCTAACTGATACAAGTAAATTATCAGTTTACCTATCGTCAAGATGGACAGCGGCAAATTTCAAGTAAACTAAGTACTTCTTTCTTTAACCCATTAAGCATAATCAAGTTAACCTGAGAACCTATTTCTTTTCCTCCTTACTTTCTAACCGGAATGTTGTTACAGCTACAGATATTACCAGAAGAAACGCCCCCCTTAATACCATTCCATCGCTATGGTCACTCTACTTCGACAATGAACATATGTGGCACGTTATATTTAAACAGGATCAAATATTCTTTTTCGTTTTCGTTCCAAATATGTGAGGTTTTTAACACATATTTTCACTTTCCCATTTTAGATGCCTCTCTAACCGATACAAGTAAATTATCAGTTTACCAATCGTCAAGATGGACAGTGGCAAATTTCACGTTAACTAAGTACTTCTTTCTTTAACCCATTAAGCATAATCAAGTCAACCTGAGAACCCATTTCTTTTCCTCCTTACTTTCTAACCGAAATGTTGTTACAGATATTACCAGAAGAAACGCCCCCTTAATACCATTCCATCGCTATGGTCACTCTACTTGGACAATGAACATATGTTAGTGAACCTGAGGAGACACAACGGAAAAGAGGAATTCCAGAATTACTCCAGGTTCCTTAGGGGAGACACGTCACTCGCTATTAGTTCTTGGCCCAAACTCCGGTTATTGACTCGATCAAGATTCCGCGTCTATTAGATTTTCTCCGATCCCTTCAGGAAACTGGAGAATCCGGTCTTGCCTTATGGAGACATTAGGAGCGTTTTCTTCTTTTCTGGCCACTTCATTCCGGTGCTGGTGGTTTGTAAAGGTGCTTAGGGGTAACAATATTTTCCTGGACATATTTGAGGTGCAGGAAGTAAGAATTCTTTTCCTCCAGTTGGATAGTGTTTTTTTTCTTTGGACAAACAATCAGCAATTGTAAAGCAATTTGACCTTTTTGACTTAAAAAAGGAAATCTTAAGGAAAATGATTTACTCAAGTTGTCTTTTACTCGGAATTACCCATTGATCACAAGAAAGGTTTCTTCAGTATATCTAGTGAACATTATTGTGCATTGTATTTATTTTAAAAATAAAAATTTATTTAAGAATAATTTATAATTGTTGTTGTTAAGAAAATATTTGCTTTTAGTTTGGATTAGAACTTCTGAAAATTTTTTTGTGTATAAAATAATCAACATATTATCAAAACACCATCCATTTTTAAAATAAAAAAATAATTGGACAAAACATATATAACTATTTAAGACCATATTGGTTTTTATGATAATTTTTTTCATATTGTTTCAGTTTGTGATAACTATTTTAGTAATGAACACATAAAATTTCAAGTTTAGATTTTGCTAATTCAAGTTTAAATTTTGCTATAAGAGCAGTAGAAATGTGAATAAACCATACACAGAAAATTGGTATTTTTTGCACTGTTTTTTACACCAACAAAATTAATTCAGCAATTATGTAGCAATTTGCCTTTTTGACTTTAAAAGGAAATCTTAAGGGAAATGATTTACTCAAGTTGCGTTTTACTTGGAATCATCTATTGGCATAAGGAAGGTTTTCTTTAGTATATCAAATAGTTAACTACATTAATTTTTGTATTATATTTATTTTAAAATAAAATTTATTCAAAAATAATTTATAATTGCTGTTATTAAGGAAATATTTGCTTTTAGCTTAGATTAGAATTTCTGAGCCTTTTTTGGTGTATAGAATAACCTAGAGATTTCCCCAAACACATCCATTTTTAAAAATAAAAAAAAATAAAAATAATAATAATAAATAAAAAAAATAAGTGGAAAAGACATTATGACCTTGGCATTTAAAATAACATTATTTTTTATATTAGTTCTTTCATGCCACTGTTTGACATCGGGATAGCAATTCTAGTAATGAACACAAAATTCAAGTTTAGATTTTTGCTAAATATCCATAAGAGCAGTAAAAATGTAAATAAACTAAATACAGAAAATTGGTATTTTTGCATTTTTTTTTTTGTACCAACAAAATTAATTCAGTAATTGTATAGCAATTTGACTATTTTACTTTAAAAAGAAATCTTAATGATTTACCCCAGCTACTTTTTACTTAGAATCCCTATTGAGAATAAGAAAGGTTTCTTCTGTATATGAAGTATTTAATTAACTTTATTGTGCATTACAATTATTTTAAAATAAAATGAATTTACGAATAAGTGCTTTAAGAAATATGTGCTTTTAACTTGGATTAGAACTTTTGAACATTTTTTTTTAGTGTATAGAATAACCTATAGATTTTCACAAACATCATACATATTTAAGATTTAAAAAAAAGTGGTCAGAACGTTATGACCTTGATATTTAGGATAAAAATATTTTATTTTATTTTTTTTCATGCCACTGTTTGATTTCGTAATAACAATTTAGCAAATTAACACATAAAATTCAAGTTTAGATTATGCTGAAGATATTTGAGAGCAGTAGAAATGTAAATAAACAATACACAGAAAATTGATATTTTTACAATGTTTTTATACCAACTAATAAAATTGTTAATTTTTACATAAATTTTATACCAACGAGGGTTAATAAATTTGTTTGGGATGTGAAATAAGAAACTCAATTAGAAATAAATTTTAAATTTTATTTTTAAATATATGACGGTTTGAAATAAGAATAGGACCTAAATTGCAGTTAGTGAAGAAACTATTTACTACAAAAAAATTATATTTTATATCTAAGAGATAAATATTTGTTTCTATTTTTTAAATGTAATTAATATTTATTTAAATTTTAGTGAACAATTGTTTCAACTCTATAAAATAATAAAAAAGATTAATCACTCAATTAAAATTTAAGTCTTGGTTTTCGTATTTATAGTTATTAAAATCAGACTATTGAACAAAATGAGAGAAAAACTTAAATCTATTATTTTTTAAAAAAAGAGAAAATATTCTCCTTGTAATAAATTTAGAAAATCATTAAAAAAAATACATTTCATCATCAGTTGAAATAAGGTTAATTACTTTTTTATTTTCAATTGGATATTCCATTGGCACAGCTAAAAATATTGCTGGTATTGAAATTTAATCATGGTTACAAATCATGGTTACTTCTAGAAAATTAATGAAAAAAATTTGTTTTTTAACAACAAATTGTAAACCTGTTTACTCTTCATTGCTTTTTTAATTAACACCGATAAAAGTTACAAGCTGTTTTAACTTAGAAATACAAAAGTATTGAATAGACTATTTGATATGCTAATGTTCTGTGCATGTACATCTGAAATTAATAAATGTATATTAATCCCTTCCAAATAATTGCATTTTTTTTGTATTCTCAAATTTTTCCTTGCATTAAAAATATGCAAATATAAAATAGTTCTTTGTCGTACTTGTAACAGATATCAAAGTTATTTGTTAGTCATGAATAGCCATAATTATGAAAATGAATGAAATTTAGGCAATTAATTTTTACTTGTAAGTGAATATTTTTACTTTAAAGAGTCAGAAAATATGTTTCAGTATGCTGAGTATTGCATACGCTAATTAACATTGAATAATTACTGCTTATTATTCCATTAGTTTTAAGTTAACTATATTTTATAAATATTCTTATTAACAAGAAATATATTTGTTGTTAGTTTCAATGTAGTCATCTCTAAACATTTATAATGTCCGTTAATATATAGAATAACTTACAAATATTTTAAAAATTTCTTAGCTATCACTTTTTAATATCGAATGTAAAAAATCAGCAGGAAAACCTACATGCAGGTTCAGAAATAAGTTGGAAATGAATTAAATACTGTAAATGTAACGTGAAATTTTATTTCTGAAACTTATAATGTTTTACTATATTCTTTCTAAAAATACTCTTTTAAAAACTGTCTCAAATAAACAAAGAAAAATATAGTCAACAACAACAATTACAATATTTGAGCCCTTGCCACTTTGAAGTTTTTATTATCTTCTAATTTTGCTGAATATGTTATATTTCAAAAATGAAAATTTCAATTCAGAATTTTTAAATTTCACCTTTTACTGTATAAAGTAAACTTAATTATCACCATTAGTAAAATACAAGCAAATCATGAAATCCTGAAATTTCGATTCAGAATTTTAAAACTCACTTTTACTTCATAAAATATAAATTTATTATCAGCTATAGTAAAATACAAGTAAATCATGAAATCGAGTTCATGTAATATTCAAACGAAAATATGATTGATTTCTATATTTCCTTAAACATATTAGAGTTCTGATTGCAAATAGTTTGATCTTCATTCATGAATCCCTATTTTAAAAACTCTAACTTACATAATGTTCTTTGAGTAATTTATAGTAGATGCACTCAACTAACTATAAATGAAGAACTGCAAATGAAATTTGCATGTAAATATAATTCTGTTGTTGATTTTCTTGCTTGATTATTCAAAATATAATTTGGTTTTCATTTTATCATAAAGAAATGTTAATGAAATGACAAAATCAGATAAATTTTTATCTTAATACTATTTATGCTTATAAAAATAAAGCATAACGTGAAGCGTAATCGAAAAATACATTACATTTAAATTTAGTATCCAGAAAAAAAATTAACATTATCTTGTCTTAAAAAAATGTATTATTTTAAATTATTAGAAATTTTATTACAGATCAGTGGAAGATTAAGATCCTATTCGAAATTTCACTACGTTATTACATCCAGCTATTCATTAAAAACTAATAATAAAAATATACCTTAAAAAAGAATTTATAGCAAGTAATCGAAATTATTTTTTTACCTTTTCTCTTAAGCCATTTTTTTTCAAGTAAATTACCTTGAAATGTAAAATATTCTTTTTTCTCTGCAATAGATTTTCTAAAATAAGATAATCAAAATTTTTATCTTTGTTTTTCTTTTCTAGTAAAAGGTAAATGTCATTTAAATTGCTTTTATTATTATTCCTTTTTTTTTTATTCTTTTTCATTTCGAATGCTCATCCTCTTATACTGTGATCGTGTTTCAATTGAATATTGCCATACTAATACGCTTTTTAATATATTTTGCATGGATTACAGCAAATTTAATAAATTCTTAGTTTGAGTTCCAGAAATATCTTACTATTATGACATTTTGCAATTGTGTAATTTTTTTCTTAAAGACAAAGAAAGAATAGCATTATATAATATTCGATTACATGGTAACAAACTAAAATACTTTTTAAAAGACGAGTTTTAATTTTAGGAAAGATAAATAGAAATCATTTTTATCTTGAATAAGAATTCGATCGAAAAGATAATCTTTTGTCATTCTATCCAATACCTTCTTTTGCATCAAACTAGTATACTTATATTTTTATAAAGGTTTTTTATACTTTTCTAATTTATTAAATTCAATCAATACAGTGGGTAATGTCTTGCATATAAAATATATTTGCATCAATATAATTAATAATGATGCATAAATATGATATAAAATACGGAAATTTTTCGTTTTAATTAAATCACTTTTTAGTATAATAAATTACTTTAAAAAATGAGAGTACTACAATAAATAAGGGATTTAATAAAAACGAAAAATTTGAGTGTTCCGCATCATATTTATACATCATTATTAATTATAATGGTGCAAATATATTTCATATGTAAAATATTTCTTAATGTATTAAATTGGAAACTCTGTACTATATTAAAATGTTAATATAATGAAATTTCTTTTATCTTAAAGCAATTATATGTTTATATCTCTTTACTTTAAATAAAAATTTGGATAAATTTGTGTTCTAAATAGATTTTAACATTCCTTTTAACATTATTTATCAGTTATTTACCACAAATTGGAAAGTAACATTATGAGATCATAATTAACGAAACTTCAGATCTTTAAAAGTATTTTTTTTTAAATATTTCTTTGAGGTTTTTTATTTCTTCTGACTATTTAATAAAAGATATTTTTATCTATTTGTCATAATAATATATTTAAACCATTTATTAATATTTTACAGTAATGAATTATTTCTATGTTTTATTCGATGGCGGTTTATTACAATTTAATTCAAAAATGCAAATCATATGATATTTATGTTGCCTTTTAAGATTTATTTCACAGTTTTTATTTTTTCATTGTTTAACAAAAGATATTTTTCTATCCAGAATATAATAATTTGTCATAATAATGCAATTTAATCAGTTTATTAATATTTTTCTACAGTAAATTATTTATATGTTTATTAAATAAATAATGAAGGCCTATTACAATATAATTTTAAAAATGCAAATCATATGAAAATTATGTTGCATTTTAAAACAAATTTACAAGATAAATATTTATATCAGTTACTCATTTATATTATTGTACTCATTTAATTTATTTCTATGCCCCATAAAACCCTTTTACACAAAATATAATTGAATAGTTTACCAGTATTAATATCATACACAGAATAAAAGTCATATTATGCAAGGTTTAAAAACTTAAAAATTGTTAAACAATTTTAAATACGGTTAAAACAGCACATGAATAACCATTGTCTAAAGCTTTACCATACAGGTTTCATCTGGAAAATTAAAAGCGCCATTCAATTTTCTAATTACTGATAATCAAATTAAAAATGTATCAATTATTAATTCAGTTAATTCTATACATTTTGCCAAGGCATGAATTTAAAATATGCAATGATAAAATATTGTATTTATTGAAGAATACGTATTTTTAATCTCTTACTTCTTTTAAAAATTTAATTCATCATCAGAGAAAATTATTTTAACAGAATATTTTTCAGGAGGTAAATTAAATTTTCGGAATGATTTAACTTTCATTGTAACGATCATTTTTTTTTCGTGGCTCTTATAAAAAAAAATTTTAATACAAATTTAGTAAATATATTTTAATAAATTTATTGTGCAAGTAAAAATTTCTCAGTCAAAAATTTTTTTTTTTTAATGTGAGATTCATGATTTCATACCAAGATCTCATATTCTGTTCACATAAGGCAAAAAATGCAACATTAGAAATATGAACAAATTTTTAAATTTTGAAAGCAGGAATAATTTTAAAATATGTTTCAATTTATTTTCTGAAGTTAAATGAAATTTTCTATGAATTAACTTTCGTTATAAAACATTTTTCATGGGTTTTATAAGAATAATTTTAATACAATTTAATAAATATATTTTAATAAATTTATTGTGGAAGTATATATTTACAGTCAAAAATCTATTTATTTTTGTGTATGTGTTTGTGTACTTAATGATTTCATGCCAAGATCTCATATCCTGTTCACATATGACAAAAATGAAATGTTAGAAATAGGAACCAAATTTTGAATTTTTGAAAACAAGTATATATTTTAAAATTTGTTTCAATTTATTTTCTAAAATTCAGTGAAATTTTGAATGAATTCACTTTTCAATAACAAAACGTTTTCGTCGTTTTTATAATAATACTTTTTAATACAAATTTAGTAAATATATTTTTAAAAATTTATTGTACAAATATATATTTTTCGTTTAAAAATCTATTTTATGTGTGTGTGTGTGTGCTTCGTGATCTCATACCAAAATCTCACATCCTGTTCACATAACAAATGCAATATTAGAAATATAAACAAATTTTTAAAACCAAGCATAGTTTTTTAAATACTAGTCAATGTATTTTCGGAACTTAAATGATATTTTGGATGGAATTAACTTTTGTTATAATGATAGCTTTTCAGTGCTTTTTATAAGAAAAATTTAGTAAATATATTTTGATAAATATATTGTACAAGTATATATTTATCAATCAAAAAATCTATTTTGTATATGTGTGTGCTTCATGATTTCATACCATGATCTCATGTCCTGATCCTGTTCCACAAATTTGTTCATATTTCTAATGTTGCATATAACAACATGCAACATTAGAAGCATGAACAAATTTGTGAATTTTCGAAACCAAACATAGTTTTTAAAATATGCATCAATTTATTTTCTGAAGTTAAGTGAAAATTTGGAAGGAATTAAGTTTTGTTATAAAGATAATTTTTTTTTTGTTCTTTTTAAGAATAATTTTTTAATACAAATTTAGTAAATGTATTGTACAATTATAAATTTATCAGTCAAAAATCTATTTTTTTATGTGTATGTATACTTCATGATTTCATACCAAAATCTCATATCCTGCTCACATGTGAAAAAATGCAATGTTGGAAATATGAACAAGTTTTTGAATTTTTAAAAACCCAGCATATTTTTGAAACAATGTTTCAAAATAAAATGAAATTTGAAGAAGTGAAATTTGGATTATATAGAGCTCTCAAAATTTTTGATAAAAACTAAAATATTGTTTTATGGCAAATAAAATACAGAAAGAATGAAAATTGTTATTGACCTCAACATTTTTCCCAAAAGCTAACAATAAAACAAATTTCGTGAAAACATAAGCAGTTTACATTTCTTTCGTTATTGGGGTATTTATAAAATATTTTGATCCGGCATTTTATCGAGGTATGTATTTATGTTCCTCCATTTTCTAAGCCGATGTCATATTATTCTGACATCTAAGCTTAACTTTTTCTTCTATTTACTATGATCATAATTTTAGTTTTATATTGAATATGTCAAAAGAAAAACTTCTTCAAAATGTATTGTTATTAAATTAATAAATTACTTTAATATGATTGTTCTGAAAATATTTGTTTTATAACATTTTCGTTGAATAAATTTGGGGTTTTTTTTTAACAATTTATTAAGAGTGTTTTGGTAAGAAACATAAATTTAATACAATTTCATGTATTTCTATTCTTACCTCTTTAAGAATTTATTCAGTTCAGTGTTTTTTATTCTTTTTATTTGTACAATTTTCATTTTAGAAATATTATATAATTTCTCAATGCATGTCACCCTTTACTTATATTCATAGACAAAATGGATTGAAATAAGGCGGCTAACAATTTTTAATATTTATAATAATCTTAACACCTGATACAAAAATACATTCTTAACATTTGATGAATTTTTCAATTTTTCGATTTCTTCTTCATTGATGCAACAGCCTCATGGTTGGCCAAAGCAGTATGCCTACTGGCAGATTTCAAGACAGGAGATGTTTTCTTTTATTAAATTCCTTCTATTAGCTCACACTCTCCCTATATATATCTTGCTCAAATTTTCAATCGTTAATAAAATACTTTTATTCATCCACTCAAGTTCAAATACATTTTTTTTGACACTGGATGTTAATACATTTTTTTCAAATATTAATTCATTAATTAAATTTAATTAATTAATTGTAGTTTTATATGGGAGAAATATTCATATATTCACGCTGGTCTTTTTTTTCATTTGCTCCTCATTAATTAATTAATAATTAGTTAATAATATCTTTTTTCTCAAAACTAATTATTAATTAATTAATGATTATTATTTATTTTATTCATTCAATTATTAATTATATTTATTCATTTAATTATTAATTATTATTATTTTATTATCAATATTTTTATTATTCAATTTTTAAAACAATGTAACTACAAATTGAAATAATAAAAAAATCGTCTGATTTTAATTTAGCTTATTTGTATGGATGTTATTACATTTAATTTTTTACTTTTGAAATTTGAAACGATCGTGTTTGAGAATTCTTGTTAATGTATTCTATATTTTTAATTTTAAATGGTGAAAAAGTTTTTAATAAATTTGAAATATAGCCGTAATATATTTGCTTTTATTATTTTGCTTTAATTTTGCTGTAAGAGATTGCCGTTCTTTTTTTTCAATTCCTTCCATTAGCTCACACTTTCCCTATATATGTCTTGTTCAAATTTTCAATCGTTCATAAAATACTTCCACTCCAGCCACTCAATACCCATTCATCCACCCAGTTCAAATAAATTTTTTCTGAACTTGTAGTGGATGACTCTTGATGTTAATGCAGTTTTTTCAAATATTAATTCTATAATTAAATTTAATTAATTCATTTTAGTTTTTTTTTTTTTTTAGATTTAAGTTGCATATATCTGAAAATGCAACTTAAATGAATAAAAAAACATTTATAGAGGACTTTCTGCAATAGAGTGACAAAAAAAGAAGGAATTGACTTCAAAAAAATTTGTTTTTATATTACTGGTTACGTGATAGAGCTGTTAGCTCTACGCCCAATGCTGTATACCCATCTCTCAGCTGTACGCTCAATACCATATTTACTGTTTAAATGGATTCCGAACTGCTACAAAACATCTAAGGCATCTAGCCAGAGCTCTAGTCACGTGGCCATCATGCCCCAATTTTCATTTTAATTAGTAAATCTTAATAACTCTTAATTCTTAGTTTAATAGTTAATAATTCTAATTAATTCTTAATTTAATATAATTAAATCTAAGGTTTTCAAAACTAACAAACAATGTTTTAATATAAATAACATGTATTTTTTCTTTTTTTCTTTAAAGCCAGCAAAAATTTTTGATTCTTCTAAAAGTAACATTCATACTTACAAACAAATATATTAAAATGAGATATTAATTTTGAAATGTTACATTATGTTATTATTTGAGTACAAATTACAAGATAATTTTATTTGATATAAATTCAAGCAATTGTTTATTTATCAATCGATTGGGATTTATTATTGTTTATTTATTATTATTGGGATATTTTATATTATTTATCAATCGATTGGATTGACCACACTTTTGGGATTTTTCAAAATTGTATTTTAGAAGCATATTCAAAAGTTATTTTTAGATTTTAAATGAATTATAATTATAATTACTTTGTAGAACAGCAATGGCATCGTAATATTTCTAGCAAAAACTAAAAAAATGGTGTAAATGTTTCAATAGTAATATATTTTTAAAATAAAATAATTGTTTTTACATTTTAAAATTAAAAAGAAAAAATAAATTTAGAGCTACAGGAAAAGAATATTTTATGTATCTCATTCAGAAATATTTTAATAAAGAAATAAATGTCAATTTTCATCAAACTACAGAAATATAAGTTTTAATTACTTTAAAATATCCCGTTAAATTTTTATTAAATGTATGCTTTTTAATAGTATGTTATTACTGAAGATTCAGTTTTTTTTTTACTTCATATATATAAAAGACTGCGCTGCGCGGATGTAATTTGCTAAGGAAGGTTTTAAAGTACTCTGCAAATTTTATAAAATGTTGTTATCCTCTGCATTTCTATCCAGAAGTTATTTTTTCTGGCGAGTATATTTTATTGAAAGACTAAAATGAAGTTTGCCTCTTTGCCGTTTCTACAAAACTCAATTTAAAAGAAAATTAATGTTTTCTTTGAAGTTTCCAAATATTTTTTTTTCCAGTTTCATAGTAATTTCCTAGAAGGGACTGACTACAAATTTAAAAGTATCAAACAGGAGCCTAAATTTTTAATTTTGGTTTATCAATAAGATGACGATATTTGTTGTGAATAAATTGAAAATATAAAAATTCTAATGAAAAAGTTGCTTTTAAACAGTTTTATTCCCTAAGTACATCAATCTAAAAATTCTAAAAAAATATACATTCATTGTGGATTATTTCGTATTCAAGATGTTTTAAAATTGAGTTTTTTTTTTTCATGTACAATAAATCAAAATGCAGTTTAACTCTAATATTTAACGAAATTTCGAATTTATCACATTAAAGACTCAGTCATTGTGTAAGTTTCTTTTAATTTTGGATTATTCATAAATTAAAAACACCAAACTTGTAAGGTAAAATGCATTTCAAACAAAAATTGTAACAAAACTTTACCCACATATTATTTTAACCTGGTTAATACTTTTCTAGTTAATTAGTTTTCAATTAATTCTATTTTACATCAGAAGTATAATATTTTCGTTTCTTAATAAAAAATATTTATTAATGTTTAAGAGTATTCATAATACTTACAAATTATTATTTTTTTAATTTGTACAGATTAAAAAAATAATTCGTCACTCTCCTTTGTAAAATACTAAAAAAAAAAACTATTTTCTTTTAATTAATAAAAAGCACTTCATTTAAAAAAAAATCCCAATTTTTTATAGTTTAAAAGACTTTTAAGACGTTTAATCATTTGAATTATTTAATGATTAATTTATGAGTATCATTAAATGTATTTCATAAAGTAATAAAAAGTATTTTATATATTTTATGAAATACATTCAACACATATTTTCAAAAATGGAATTTTCTTTCCTTTTCACTTTATCACAATATTTTTTATAAGTGCCCAACTCATGACTCAGTTGCAACGGGAGCCACTGGTGGGCAGAGGTTCAATACGCTAGCGGTTTTGTTGACGACACTGTTTCAAAAAAATGAGGAGATTAGATGGCGTTTGTAATGTACAACATCCTGCCTTGTTAGTCGGACTACCTGGTGGGAGTTTTCCGGGTTATTTTCTATACCATATGCAAATGCGGGGTAGTGCCCCCTAAAAAGTCCTCCTGTAGGGTCCTGTCCTGCTTCTTCAATGACCCCGAGCCAAAGTAGACTTCTACCCACGAGTGATCCATCATAAAAAAAGTTACCTCTTCCTCTCCATCCATGAGTAGACTACTCATAGCTTGTGTGTCCCACAGTGCAGGACACTAAGGATTAGACACAACATCAACATACTTTTATTGATTTATTTAACGAATATTAGAGAAATTAGTTTAGGAAATAATTTACATGAAATAATACGTATTATATTTTCATATATTTACACTCTATTTGTCCACAATTCTTCATATAATTGGCAAGAATTCGTTATACGTTATAATCATATAAATGAGTATATAAAAATATATCATAAATTCTGAATCTTTTAAGTTTTTTAATTGGAAAAAAAAAACTAAACATATTTATTATTTGCAGTCATATATCTATTATTTTCATATCTAAACTTATTTTTGAAAACAAAAATCATGTGTTTCCTACAGTATGCGTTAAAATTATGTGTCAGTTTTCTACAGTATGCAAGCGTAGTATCATTTTATTTTATTGTTGACGAATGATATATTTTCTAAATATACCTCGGTTACTTTGGATATGTTACATTTATTCAATTACAGCAGTGAATAAAGAGATACTAAATTTTCGGGGCACAGAAGTGAACGGAAATTTATTTATACATTAATATAATTTTACATTAGAATAATTGCATTATCATATAGAACTCCTCGAATATTTCATTAGTGATATTTTTTATGAACATGATTTAGGAAATATATCATTTTGATGCATGTATATCATTTTAACATATGTGGATGGAGGAAACTCCATCCACAAGACCACATGGGTTCTTGGACTTGGTCTAGATGTTGCTGTCTACCAAGTGGGATGAGAAAAAACAATGTGCAGTAGATCTATGTTTTTATAAAACCTGTTTACGTACTAGCCATTTCAACTTAATACTGCAACAACATACTATCTCATCTATTATCAAACTAGTATATTTGATGTAGAGGATAACACTTGCTCAAAAGATAATCTAATCTATCTTGCCTTCCACAGAAATAAAAACCTACTCTTTCAATAAGCTTTGCCTAATGCTTACAAATGCATCAAATAAAACAGATCGATGGGTTTTCTGTAGCCTTTATTGTATTTTGTAGTGATCAGAAGAAAAAAAAATAAATGAAAACAACAAAAATGTTCTCCCAAAATCAATAAATCATTTTTATGCTATAACAAATTCGACAAATAACACTTTTCAGAGATTATTTGCAGTGCAAACAAATAAAAATCAAAAGAGAATGAAAAATATCCAAATTAAATACATTATTGTTGCTTTCTTTATTTGATATAAAGGTTTTCGATAATTCCACAACATTTTTAAACCTATCGTTTTAAAAATATGATAAATTAATGCACTACCTCATCATTTAATGTAGTAAAAATAACTGTTGCAATAATTTTGACAAAGAGATTTCATTAAAAATTAAAAAACTTTTGTTTTTATCTAGCATTTAAAAAAAGTTCGAATTTTGTTGGTTTAGTTTATCATCCATGGGTATAAATTTTTCTTAAATAAAAGGGTTTTATTTTCATTAAAAATACATTATGTGCTCATTGTTTTTAAACTCTACGAATATTAATGAAAAACATCATTAAAAATTGAATTTTACTGTTTCAAAATTAGAAAATCAAATAAACAGAAATCAATATATGTTTTTTCGCAAAATTTAATTTACAGTATTAGAAAAATATATAATCATCCATTAGTATAAAATCCATTATCATCCATTCTAAAAATTTCTTAAAAATAATTTGAGTTTTATTTTGACTAACAAGTATTTTATCATTATGTATTAATTTTTATTTTTCAAAATTAGAAAATAAATTCTGCCAGAAATCAATATAATGCAAATAAAAACAGTATTAGAAAAATATAAATCATCCATTAGTATAAATCATCCATTATATCCATTGTATAAAATTTATTTCCTCAAGTAAATTATGTGCTCATTAAAACTCTACGAATATTAATGAAAAAATCATTAAAAATTGAATTTTTACTGTTCCTCCAAAATTAGAAAATCAGAATAAAAGAAATCAATATATGTTTTTTCATGCAAATATATTAATTTACAGTATTAGAAAAATATATAATTAAAATTTAAAGAAATCTTTACAATACATGTTGATTAAAAAAAAATCAAATATTAATATCTGTCAAATTCATTACAGTCCTTAATTTAAGCCTTAATAATAAGCTAAATTTAATTACAAGGCATATAAATTTTAATTAAGCCCATATAAATTTTAATTAGGGTTATGCCCTAGAATTTTCCTGTCATCTTATCAACACTTGAGCTAGATAATAATATAGAGAAAACAAATATTGTTAGATTAATAAATCTCTCTGAACCTTTTGTGAAAGCAGGAATTCATTAGAATGTAATTACAGCATGCTAAAAAATTTTAAACAGAATAAATATTTATTTATTTATTATAAAAAGACATAAATGTCTGTATCTTAAATGATGTAGGCTTAATTTATTATCTATCCATCAAAATTATATTCAAAATACTAATTCTTTTCTAGCTCGGTAAAAATATTTTTAATCATGATCCTTATATATTTTAAGCAAGTTGGTTGTAATTACTAAATAAAATCAAAATCAACAAACAATTTCCTATTTTTGCTAATAATTTGCAATATTTGTTATTAGTAGAACTACATGTTTTAAAATATATGCACAAAATTATGTCTACTGAAAAAAAAATGAGCATTTTTTACAATCAAGTCTCGTGACTAAATTAAAGGAAGTAAAACTATTTGTAATTTTGTAAATATAATTTTAAAGCTAAACTCTAAAATCTTAATTATTATAATATATAAAATTATATTATATTGTTTTATATATTATAATATATTCATTATTATAATATATAAAACAAAACACCAAAAGAAAATTGAAAAAAAGAATTGATGGAAAATATTAAAAAGACTTTTCAAAACCTTTTGAGCCTGCCACTTGAATATGGATTCATACAAACAATAATAAAATAATCCTTTTAAATAAATAACCCTCATAAATAAATTAACCCTCATATAAACCCTCATAAATAAATTAATAAACAAATAAACTAATTTGATAGAAAATAATAACAGAATTACATGTTTTAAAATATATGCACAAAATTATGTCTATTGAAAAAATCAAACATTTTTTTTTTTTTTTTTACAATCAAGTCTCGTAACTAAATTAAAAGAAGTAAAACAATTTGTAACTTTGTAAATAAAATTTTTAAAGCAAAATTATAAAAATCTGAGATCTAATTTATTTTAAATGCTACAAATTAAATAAAGACATTTAATCTTTATTCCTTGAAAATCTATGATTAACAACTAAGAGGAATTAAAATGTGAATATATTAATAGTTAGAAAAAGCAAATTATTAATTCCAATTAAATTAAAAATATTCATGAAGCGTAGACATTTTGTAAGAGATAAAGAAGTTTTCATAATTAAAATTCAAAAATGCTTTGGAATTTATATGCACAAAAGTAATTCAATCCTATAACAAAATAAAATGAGACGAAATTTTTCGTAATTCTTTCTGTTTTCTTAGACATTAATTCAATGAAAACATTTTTAATTCAATATCCTTTGAAAATTATTTTTTTCTTTTTCATTCAAAGATTTTGTTATTCTTAAAAAGTAATTTATCGAAAAATTAAAATATTATTCAAAAGTATATTTAGTAAATTTATTTTGAAATATTTTATTAAATTATCTAACACAGTTTTGCATTTTTTTTTTTTTCCTATTTACTCTGATCACAACATCAACGTATATTATGATATTTACGATAAATCCTATATGTTTTTTTTTAAATAGTATGTGCCAATTTTTTTTCAATAACCAGATTACAGAAATCAAAATTCATCTAAGATATTATCTTTGATGTATTTACTTTTAAATAAATTAATAACATTGAAAATAATGGGAGGCTTAATAAATCTTAAGTTATATATCTTAATAATTTAGATGTAATATTTCTTGCAGTCCAAAACAACAGAACTAGAATTAGTTATTGATATTAATAATATATTGTCAGTTGTATATAACATCAAAATGTTATTATTTATATTAATTAGTTAATCAATTAGATTTTTTCTGAATATATGCACCTTGAATTGTAATTTTGCTTTCCTCTTAATCTAGTTATCAAAAGGAAAAACAATATTACAAGCAACATCCAACGTATTTTATATGTTTAGGGATATTATACATTAATAATTATGTTATTGGATATGCATTGATCTGTTGGTATGTACTGGCATATTTAGTACTAGATAATGGTATGTTTAGACGTAATATTATATATATAAATAAATAAGACATTCAATTCATTGAAATAGCCTATTTGTTTTATAATAGTTTGTGCATTTCAATCATTAAAATAATTAAATTTATTAATTAAATTGATCTATAGTTTTTTCAGAAAAGATGAGAACATGATTTAATAAGCGAAATATGAACATTTTATTTACTTTTTATATTAAGGACAGAATATTTATTTTTTTTTTATTTATATTTATTTATTTTAAAATGAGAAAAATAAATGTTTTAGATTCTAAAATAAAAATAACTAAAACCAGAGTCAATTGATTTTTTCTGCTTAATTTAACTGCTTAAATAACAGTATCAAATAAGAAATTTATCTGTGTTTTTAGCATGCGCAGCTAATGAATGAAATTATTAAAAAACAATTATTAATGAATGAAATGAATGATATTTTTATTTTTTAAACTAATTATAATAATTTGCAATTTCTGGTATTTACCAATTAACCTATAAAGTCCACCTCCTAAAATATTTGGATTAATTTATGATATTTTTTTCTGTTAATATGATTATTTTTTACTTTATAATTAATTTTTCAAATAAGATCCTAAAAAATTATTTTTAAAAATAATTTGCTTTCAATAAAAGCAGGAAATAATGTTCCTTATTTGAAATACTAATTTAATATTGTAAAGTAATTTTTCAATTCCACATAACTTCAAAACCTTTTATCGAATTCTAATATCACTTTCTAAATTGAAAAAATTGCTTAGAATCATTAATAAGTTAATATCGGATAGTTATTATCAATATATATATATATATATATATATATATATATATATATATATATATATATATATATATATATATATATATATATATATATCATCAATAAATATATATATATATATATATCATAAGTAATTATCAAATAGTTTAGAATCATTAATAGGTTAATAGATGAAGAAGCAATTTTGCGTGTATACATTTGATGCAGCATTGTTTTAATTTAAAACTAAACTTGATAAATAGATAAATATCAGTGAACATTTTTATCTATTTATTTTTTTAACATAATAAAATAAAATATCAAAATTATCCAAATGTTTTATAGTTTTCAAATTAAAATTTTTTTTTGACGTACTAGTCAATACATTAGTTCCATACCTCATACAAATAATTTCTTAAAAAATAAAATCTTTATGTCAAAATAATCGATATAGTATCAGGAATTTGATCTTTAGTTAATAACGATAAAATATATTAATTTTAGAAAATAATATTTAATCTAGAAGTTCATATTATGTTTTAGCAGAGACCTTAATTTCATATTTCAACCAACAGCAAAAATTCTCCTTAAGTACACATAAAAGTTAAATCCATTTATTTAATTTATAAATATCTAAAGTATATTATATTTATAAAAATATTTATTATATATTTTTTTTGAAAATATTTCCGATATAATTTCATTATTTATCAAAAGCACGGAAGTACCATTGTGTATAATGACAAGCAAATAAAACATTTATACTACAAAAAATTATAAATATATAAATTGAAGTAAAATGTCTGCTTGATTTATGAATACATAAAATCAAAAGATTCCTTTAATGTTATATGCTTATCAAAACCCTTTTGTCATAAACGTTAAATTTTCTAAAAAATGGATTGAATTATCTTCAGGACCAAAGACTCGTTTTACTTTTAAATCACAATTATATTAAATTGACCATTTAAGTTTAATTTCATTTTAATTATTACTCGTTATTACTTTTTCATGAATTATTACAATAACTACAAAAATTATATATTAATTGCGTAAACAAATTATTATAAATAAATAAAACCAAATTTTAAAATTGTTTTACTAAATGTTACTGTGTTAATTAAATGTTACTGTTAATTAAATGTTTTACTGTGTTATTACCTAAATTTTCTCTAAAATCGAATGAATTGCCTTCAGGATCAAGGACTCGTTATACTTTTTTTTTTAAATCACAATTTTATTAAATTATTCATCTAAGTTTCCTTTGGTTTTAAATTTTTATTCGGTACAACTTTCTTATGCATTATTACTACATTAATAAAAAAAAAATTATATGTAAATGCTAAAACAAATTATTATAGTATAAATAAAACAAATTTTAAAATCTTTTATACAAATGAAAATATTATTTTTTTTATTTTATTTTTTAAAATTGTTTTTAAATCAATACCATAGTTAACAATGAATAATACACAGTAATATAAAATCACTAATGATGAAAAAAATTTGTGATTTTTCGACTTATTATTTTTGATCTTGTATATATATCTCTCTAGATATAAACCTCTTATATTTTATACATTTCAAATATTTCTGGCATTATAAATCATCAACTGATCTAGATAAACAACTGATACATTATATGATATAAGCCAATCAACTGGTACAGTCCAAAGCATCAACTCTCATCACCTTCTTGTGTCGATCACGCTTTTTTCTAATGTCATCACTACAAATTAAATTATGCCTCCTTACCTCTTTGACGGCCTGCAGTTGGGACGCCGGCTGCGTTTTCACGTGCTTTCCTCGACGGTCATCACATCCGACATGAGTGGTCAGCGAGGGTCACCAGTGTCCACTTTCTCACTAAGTCCTTCTCGTACGCTGTGGTACCTCACTTGTAAACCCACTAGTTGAATATATCCTCTCACTTGAAGCAGGGGCTCTCACCAGGGCTTTACCTCGAGAGGATTTTTCTCACTGTAAGTTCCGATCGCGTCAGAAATGTTATGCTCGCCAGGCTGCGCAGACAGGGGGAACGGGCGCCACCGGTTACTCCAGGAACAGGTTCCGGTAATAATCCGGATAAACCAGAGAAAAGGGAAATTAAAGATATACTACTCGTCAATAAGTGACCTGGTGGGAAACGGTTGTAAGCCAGTTCGATTACCAACACCCAAAAAAAAAGTATCAGAAGAATAGAATTTCGTTTGAAAAGAGTTAAGGGAGAGAAGTGGGGTCGATTCACGCGCCATCTATTGTTGGGGAGGTAATTAGGGATAGATGGGTTTATTATTGAAAGATATAAACTGCTTCGTCACGTCAAAGAAAAATGAGATTCCAAGGAAAAAAATTGCTTTTTATTTTTAAAATTCTTTCAGATTTAGTTAAAAGCAAAATATGAGAAAAGAAATAAAGTTCCTTTTTAGTATAAGATTTCTAAGATCTTATTTTTTAATTTTACAATATGTCAATTCAAAATTTAAATATATTAATTATCAAAATATGGTAAATATAATTATTTGTTTAACTATATTTATTTAGGGGTTTTTAATTCCCACTGGAGTATATTTAACAATTATATCAAACCACAATTCAAGTCCAGATGTTACATAAAGACATGCGAAATGTAAAGCCACGGATTTCTATGTTTATTACAATTCGAATTTATTTTGTGATTTAAAATTTTATATATTCAATTATTCTGTTTTCCCTTGACTTAATGATGATTTGTATTAATAATATCTAAATATTAAGAATTTTATGATACTAACAATTAACAAAATTGTCGGTTTCTCAGAAAATCTATCAGAAATTGACATTATCAACGTAAATAAAATATAAATTGCAAAAGAAGATAAATTATAAAGATTTGATCACTATTAAAACTAATGTATAGTAGAAGTAAAGTTTAATAAAATTGATGAGAAAGAAATAACAACGATATTATGGTTAATATTGAAGCCTTAGATGAGATAACATTTTAATTAAAATTTTTCCTTCTTTATAACACATGATCTTGTTAAAAATATTTACTTTAAAAAATTGGCAGAATATTCCCTAAATAAATAAATAAATATTCAAAAATTATAAAACATTATTCACTACGCTGAACGTCAGATCGAGAAGCAATCCCATAAATTACTAGTTTCCAAAAATTGAGATCAAATAAAAATTGCAGTATATGACACAATAGAATATGCAAATTAATGCCACTGCTGTCTTTTGTTGTCATTGGACATAACTTTGAAAACTGTCTCAAAAAACAACGACAATTTTCTTCAGTTGGAATCTGCGGAGTAAGTCACCGAAACGAAATGTTTAATTGAGCAAGCTCAAATGTCAATTGGATTGCAAGTCAATAGATGTTTTTTACTTTTTACTGATGAGTTTAGAGTCTCTTTACATTCGAATGGAGTCGCTTTTTACTGATGAACAAAATAACCAAAGAAGATTGCTGGTCTGTCAATAGCCGTTACCCTTTTATTATTCAAATCATATCCCTGGATTTGGTGGGTTTAGTTATATTAGTATTTAACAATAGGTATTCATCGAGGATACCTATTGTTATATGTCAATAGGGTATCTCGTTGGATACATATTGACATATAACTGAACGAACTGGCTTGCATGTCGTTCCAACAGGCATTTTATATAGATGTTGCACTTTTGATCGAATTGTTTGTGCTTAAGCTGATGCAATTGATGACTCTTCATCAAAACAATAGCGCTGGAACACATAAACTCGAGTGATTGAGAATTACTTTTCTAAAAAAGACAATTTATATGGATTGAGAAGCAAGATATCTGGATTTAAACCTGATTCAGAATATTATGGGGATGTTCTATGAGGAGACAAATGCTGCAGTTAACATGTTGCCTTCTATTCTTCAGTGTCTTTGAATGGCTTTGACACAGTTTTTTTCGTTCTAATGCAGTTGGCAACCACTTAGACAATTGTCTTTGATGCCTTAAGGTAAGTGCTGCACAGATATTACTCACTTTGCATTACCCAGGGGGCACGTATAACTTGAAGATAAGCCACGGACGCGGAGTAACAATGCCCCGCAACGCTCTACGATCCTGTTAGGACCTGGACCTACGGTTTACAGTGGATTTCGAACCACTACAAACACCCATGGGCAAGTCGGGATTTGAGCCGGATACCTATGGTACCGAGCGCCAGAGCGCTAGCCACTCGGCCATCAGAAGCTTTGGCACAGTAATGGGCGAATTTTAATACAAACTATAATTTTTTGAGCATGTATCATCACTGATATTCATGATTTTTATATTTCAAATTGAAGCTGGTAACACATTATATTTATATACTATATTTTTGGTATGCCTCTATTTGTGTATTTCTCAAGAATAAAATAGAGTAATTCTTTAGTGGTTATTTGTGATATACTATTTTTTATTAATGTTTTTTATAATGTTAATTTCCTAATGTTGTTAAATTCTAACGAAAAAAAATTGGGAAGCAAGTGTAATTTTTAAATATATCAGTTTTCCTTTGAAATTTCCCATTTATGTGTTTAACTGTAATTCTGATTATAAAATAAATTCAAAAATTAATATAGTTTTAATTATCTTTAAATAAAGTTCCACCATACATAAATATTGAAAGTGAAATCAAACATATCCAACAAAAAAAAGTACCGTCCATGATTTATAAAGGAGATACATTGGAAAGTTATAAGTCAAGGAATATTTATATAAATAGAAAGCAACCTTCCCATGCTTTTAACAAAAGATAATGATGAAATGTGATGTATAGGATGGGAAAATTTGAGAAATAGTTGAATAAACATAAAAGAAATATTCAGGGATTTTTAATTCTTTTCGTTGCTAATTATATACGAATCAGATGATAGTTTATCGTAAAAGTTTTAAAAAAAAATTTTTCAACAATTTGAAATAATTATATTTGAAGTTTAAATAATTTTTTTCATTCGTATGTTCATAGTATAAATATATAGATAAATAAATAATTCAGTCATCATTATTCGTAATATTAAAAAATTCTGAATATGTATTTCTGATACAATGTTGCAGCCTAATTTTTATGCCTGCAAAGTTCTATATGCAAAAATTAGATATTGAAGTTATAAAGATTATGCAAAGCTAAAATCATTTTCATTAATTCATTGAAAAGCAATATAATGTAGAAATTGAATTAAAAACTCTGAATCGACTTTTAGTTAAAAACATTATTTTCTGCCTTATTATTTATTATTAACATTTTAAGTTGTATTAGTACTAAGAAACGTTTACAACCTTAACAATGTCTCAGCCAACGGCCGTACCATGCTGAATATACCGGTTCTCGTTAGATCACCGAAGTCAAGCATCATTGGGCGCGGTCAGTACTTGGGAGGGTGACCACCTGGGAACCTCGCGTGCCGTTGGCATTCACAAATTTGGGACTTGTATGGCCGAGTGTCTGGTGCTCGGTGCCACAAGTTTCGAAGGTTCGAATCCCAGCGGTGCCATGGATGTTTGTAGTGGTTCGGAATGGACCACTTTTACGCCGTAGGTCCCGGTCTCCCATGACTGTAAGAGCGTCACGGAGCCAAAGTCAGACTTCTTCCTACGGGTGCTCCATCACAACAGAAGCTGCTTCCTTCCCCTTCAAACATGAGTACCTATGGCTCGTGATATAATCCCAGCCAAGTGGGATAAGAAAGAAACAACAAAACAACAACACAATGTCCCACACATTCAATTCTAGTTTATATTGTCGAATGTCCCATAATTTCATTAAATATTATCACATATTTTTATGACAATATCAACGTTTTTACATCACAATATTTTTATTAACTATATTAGAGTGTTATATTGATGTGTTTTATAACAACGTCATTGTTTTACAGTTAAGATATTTTAATTCTAAAATTATTTAATAAATTAAGTAAATTTCATATGAGGAGTTTAGTAACTAGTGGGTGTGGGTGTGTGAGTGGGTGTCTGTGGGTGTGTACACAAACTATATTTTGAAATCTCAGCATATAACCGATGATAGTTCCCTAAAAATAACACCTTAATATTAATATAATTAGTCTTATTAAAACATCGTAATTAGGGAGTTTTTGCAGAAGGTGGAATTTTGTAGGAAAAGTTTTGTTTTCGCAGAAGATAGAGTTTTGTAGAAGTTTGATTTAAAAAAATCTGAATCGACTTTTAATTAGCTAAAACATTATTTTTTGCCTTATTATTTATTATTAACTGTTAAAGTGTATTAACATTAAGAAGCATTTACAAATTTAACATTGTTCCCATGCAGTTTTAGTTTATATTATCGGATGTTGCATGATTTCATTAATAGTATAATAGGTTTTTATGACAATATCAACTTTTTTTTTTATAACAGAGAATTTTTATTAAATGTATTAGTGTTTTATATTGATGTGTTTTTATAAGAATATCATTGAAATTTGTTTAATAAATTAAACAAATTTCATTTGAAAATTCATTTTTGATAACTTTTAACAAACAAATTTCATTTGTGTTTACAATCTGTATTTTAAAATCTCAGCATATAACCGATGATATTTCTATAAAAAAACATATCAATAACTTTAATAATAAATAGTTTTATAAAAATATTGTAATTAGGGAGTTTTTGAAAAATGGAAAAGAAACGCTTTCACTTTTTCGTTATCAAGTATGATGCCACTGCGCATGTGCTCATCAGACCTTGTCGATTTACTGTGGAGTTTAAAAAGAGTTTTTGCATAATGTGTCCGTTCCACTTACGGTAATTTCGAAACCGCTGCCATTCTAAATCTCGAATGCGAGGAACTGGATGATGTACTAAAATTGCAAATATCCAGTTTCCGATAAAAGGACATTTAAGTTCTAATAAAAAAAGAAGATTGGATTTTTAATCGTTTATCAGAGGAAAGTTACCTTCCTTTGATGTACAATCCTCTCATATTCACAGAGCATTTTGAATTATGTTAATTTTTTAAATCTTTTTTTGTTGCAAAATATTTATTTATTTGTAATTTATGATTTTTAATTTAATATTTTCTTAATAATTCTGTTTCTACAATTATCTTTATTGTATGTGCATCATTTCTGTATCTTTTTAAGATTCTTATAAGAATTCTTTTTTTTCTTGCTTAAAAATTTAAAATTCCTATTCAAGTGAAAAACAAATATATTTGTTCTTATTTTTAAGAATAAGAATGAAATGTTAAAAGAAATAAAGTATAAGAAAAAAGGTTTCCAAAGATGTAAAAAGAAAAAAAATGCAAAGAAAAAAACGTTTTTATCTGCAGTTGTTTGTTATGACTACATTAATTTTGTATTTTTGTCTCTATCTATTCATTTCATTCCCAGATATTATGGAAATAAAAGCTTCCTTAAAATTATTCCCAGAAGATATATAACTTTATCTTTAGATGAATATAATATTTTAAATATTTAGAAATGTCATATATGTTTGCTTTAACTATTAAAATCCTAATAATAACTCATTCTTAATTTTGAAAAAAATTCCTTACTTCTTTTATGGTAATGAAAAGTACTAACAGCTATTTTCAAGATTATTGGTATTATTTTCATTTTATTCCCATTTTAGCAATTCAAGAGACTAATTAAAATTAATAACCTGTACACATAATTTGTACTTGTTAATCTGTTGCATGACTTTATCTTCAGATGCATGAAATACACATTTAACAGTGCAATACGTTCATTCTAATCATTAAAATTCTAATAATTTTGATGCAGTTCTCTTTTGCTTTTATACTGATTAAAAGTACTGGTGAAGTATTATTCATCTGTTAAACTTCTGTTGCTATATTAATTGTTTATTCTTATTTTGTATTTATTGGTATTATTTAAAAATAATCTGCAAATTGTTCTTTTTATTACGAAAAATAGCATTTTAGAAAATATTTTAAAATATTAAAAATAAATCATTTTTTTTTCCATAAAATACAACTAAATGAAAAAACAATTTTTTTACATATATATACTAAAAAAATTAAAACTTATTCTTCTGCATTTTATATGAGTAATCCTAGCGTGCTTTTAGTTGTTTAATTTTATTTCTTTAACCAATTTTACAATTAACTTAAATTCTACATAAATTTATTATCTTCATGCTACATAATTTTTTAATATGGTTATATCTTTCATTTAGAAAAAAATTATAAGTATACGTTTTTCATTCTTCAATTATAGCATTTACATTAAAAACATGTATTTTTTCATTCTATACATATGAATATATTTTTAATTACTAAAAATATTTAAATATTTATACATATTTTTTTCATTACTTATATATATAATTTTTAATAAAAAATAATTTTTAATTTAATTTTAATTTTCAATCTCGGTTGCAGCTTTTCAAAATTAGCCTACTTTCTTATCGTTTCATGATTTTGCTGCCATGTTTGTTATATATATATAACGTTATAAATACGCATTCTAATCGCATACGTAGTAGTGTAATGTTTCAGATATATATATTTCGGATATGTAAATTTCCTTCCCCTTAAAATAGCATTTCCATGGCATTTTTTCCTTTTTGGTAAAACTTTAAAAAAATACTGAATATAGATTTTAATTTATTATCGTGTGTAATTTTGATAATTTTCTTATTACTAAAAAAAATAATTAAATGAAATAATAATTTTAAATGTAAATGAGCTTTTAATTGAAATTTATTATGCTTAAACATATCTTCATGAAACTTTTAGAATTTATTAGCATTAAATGCATTTATGTGAAGAAACTAAATTGTTTTATAGAATATCTTTAATACAAAAAGTAGACTGTATAACTTACTTTCTGGATTTGTAGAAGATCATACATGTGTATTCGCTGCTCATCATTGTAGATAATGAGCAATGAATACAAAAGAATACACAATGAAGAATAAAATAGCTGCATTTATGATAAGGTTAGAAATACAGTATGTAAAGCTTTATTGAAAGTTAGTATTTCTATGAAAATTTATTGTTAAAAAACATTTATGTTGTAATAAATGTAGATATAAACTACTGATATCGCCATGATAGAACATCTATACAAAAAAAAGTGACATTGTTACAAAAAAACATCGATATAAAATATTGACATAAAAATCTTTTACAAAAATTGATGCCCCATAAACACTGATTTGATTTTTAAAAATTATTTTATTTCAATAAATTGTAGTTTTTTTATCTGAGAGTACTTGATAAATCCAGTTTGTTTGAAGAAAAGATTATAATGAAGTCATCTTTAATTCTATATATTAAAATATTTTTAGTTCATCATTTAAAAAATTGAAACCAAAAATTGGCATTGTATATAAAGTTTTTGGTAAAATTCACTTAGTTTAACATTTTAGATTATTTTACACTAGTTTCTTTTATGTTAAATTATGGCTAAAATTCTCTATAGATATTTGAAATATTATCTTCAGTTAGATTGGCCTCCATGATAGAGAAAACGTCAATATCGTGAAATGAAAAGAGTCTTGCAAAGCTCAGCCCTCTTGGAGTGGGACTGACCACCCGCATTCCACTGCAACACACGTAGTGATGAGTTACTATTCGGCAGGGAACCCATTGCCAAGATTGTAGATCATTTAGCCGACAAGGCGTTGTCACCAGGAGGTAGATTTACGTTGCACCCCATATTTGGAATATAAAATAGTTAAGAATATCGATAAAAATTTTGACATCGTCAGATTATTGAAAACGAGAACCCAGATTATCACCGGGTCATTTTATCAAGATTACATAACTGGCGAAGTTGAAAACCTGTTAACTTAATGTGAAGTAAATACTTCTAGTATTAATCGTGTCTTCTAAGGTTATAAAAACAAGTACAGCCTACCTCCTTACTATAACACACACATACATAATACTGCATTAAGTATAGAATCTTTTAAATAAAAATACCATAAAAAGCAATATATTCATCATACTCCTGTAGGTAATATTAATGAATAGCACAACATTATCATAAATAAATACCACTATAAGTAATAAATCAGTTAAAAAATAGGTTGTCTTTTTTTATAAGGGCATTAGTTGTAGTTTAGCATATTAATATAGAAAATGAGCCACTAAGATGATATATAAATGACTATTTTTTGGAATTGATGGAGATCACTAATATTTTCATACCTTCTTCATTAAAAGCTTCAGGAGCAAAAAAAAAAAAAAAAATAATAATAATAGTAGCAACAATTTCTAAATTGTTTCAGTGAAGTCTCATATCTTTTTCTGCTTGTTTCTTTCCGTGTTATTCTTAATAACAATATTTCGAATGGTTTACCATTGTATAAATATGTAAAACAAGTTCTAATATGAAAATGATCGTAGTTAGAACTTTTTTTTTTTAACTCGGTACAAGAAGAAATAAACAAGTCAAGTCTACTTTTACATAAAATTATAATTGAAGCAAAAAAGGGTTACAAGTAGAATCAAACAAAAAGAGTCTATTTAATAATTACTTTCAGAAAAGTCTTTTTAATCTACGCTATACAACCAGTATAAAAATTCAGAAATCGAAAGTTTATAAACTACTTTCAAAAATTGCGACTGTCGTCTCTTATAATTAAAATGTTTTAGTCTGTCTATAATTGCATATTCTCGACTGACGTCATAAGGTCTTCCCACTAAATATTTCTGAAAATGTTCTACTATCTTCATCTCAATTGTAAAAAACATTTTTTTGCAGAGATTCAGAAGTACCGAGTAAGTAATACCATTTCTCATAAATAATAAGTTCACAAATGATACACAATACATTTTAAACAGCTTTTTCTTCTGGTTCTAGTAAATCATTTTTTACTAAAAACCTTTTTGTCAGTTTATATTCAAAGACTTCAGTATCAATAATCATCATTTACATTCAAAAATATGTACTCCAACTTAAGCGTATTGCACCACGAAATAGCACCATTTGTTTAATCAATTGTAACTGCCATTTGACAATCTAACACTAAACTTACATATACTATACAATATAACTAATATCTAAACTAAAATTAAATAGTTTTGATTTTTTTTATTTAAGAATTAAATTGTTTTTACACAAAATTAAATTGTTGTACACCATTACAAAATGGTTCTTATATTTTTGTTATATTAAACACAATATTTTGGATAACATAGGTAATAAAAAAGACCCGTTTTACTTTTATTACATTAAATTAAAAAAAGAAAAATTATTACATAAGTAAATTAAATTTACAAAAGTATTACATTACATTAATGGCACACCAAAACGTTAAGTGTAAATAATTACAATTTATGTTTTAAATGGGAAAATGTAATAATACTGTTATTTACACTTAACGTTTTGGTTTCTGCACGAATCAGTTTAATTACTTCTTTATTAGTAGAGATTTTTCTGCCTTTTTTCCTCGCCTGCGTAACTCTAATGAAAATAACATATATTAATTTGATTAAAATACGATTAGCATTTTCACTTTTACAAGTATAAAGCTCCTACATATGTTAGGCTTTATGTATAACATGTGAGGAATGTAGCAAATTAGTAAATATATCAAACATTTCATTCATTCTCGGCTTAAAATTTGCCTGGGTAATATCTAAGCTTGTTTTGATAATGATTAAAATACTCATGCATACAACGTCAGTATATAATCAAGATTTTAGGATTTAAAACTGAACATTTGATAAGAAAATTTTTACTTGAGTCAGTACAGTCTTAAATATTTAAATAGTGACTAATGAAAAGATAAATCATGTTAAATGAATTTCCTTTCCTTTTAACATTCTTCTAAATGCATTATTTGGCATCAAAAGGTCTTTAAAATAATTTTGAAAAAAAATGTATTATGGGAATCATTTTCTTATAAAATTTTTTAAAAATACCTAACTATTCAATTTTTACGCCTATTTATTCAAAAACAATTTCACTTATCTAAATATTTTGTATTTTTAACTCATTATAAAGATTCCTTACGAAGCAAAATTGACTATTAAGCCAATAAATCAAGTTAATTTACATTTTTCTTCACTTTATTGAATCAAAACATTTCAGTTTAAATTCATAATGATATATTTCATAGAATATGTTAAATTCATAGAAATATATTTAATAAACTTGTTACTATTTTTTTAAAGATTTACTAGTTGTCCTGTGTATCCATTACATTTTGTGCTTCTAAAAATTTGTAAAATTTTCTAATTTAATTCATGTCTGTTGCAACCATGATAAAATGTCTAATGATCAAAATAATCTATTAATATTACAGATTCAATCATCTCATTTATTTCATACACCCCCACATGCACAAACATTCATACACACACACACACACACACGCACACACACATATATATATATATTACAATGTGTGTGTGTGAACTGACCACAGGAACAACAAAACCAAATATATACCCGAGGTTTGATTTGGATTGTTGCTCAACGTTCATTTTTTGCACACTTTAGGTTATTTATACCGGGAACCTACAGTTTAACATGGATTCTAATTTGCGAACAATAAGTGAATTAGTAATACGAATATTTTGAGTGGCAAAATCTACTATCTGTATTCGTTATACATAAATTGTATAACAATATCAACATAGAATTTGTTAAAAAAACTTCTGGGGTATTTTAAATACACTCATGTCCATAAATTAAGGATAATGAAGTTCAGGCAAAGAAAGAGACAGAAGCAAAACAAATTTGACTTATTTGTAAAGTCTATTTTTAAACAAAAGGTAAAGAGCAAAAAAGATGCTATATGTTTGACATAATTAATAAAAATTACGATATTACACCACTAAATATTACACCACTCATCAAGCAATGCCCTCCGAAGTTCCGGTTGACAGGTGGGAGGGGGTTGACGGGCTGCAATTCTCGGCCAAGCATATCCCACACATGCTCTAATGGATTCAAGTCCGGTGAGTATGCTGGCCAATCCACACGGGTGATATCCTCCAATTGAAGGCATTCGTCTACAATGTTTGCACGGTGAGGACGGCGCGTTGTCTTCCATAAACAGAAATTTAGCACCCAGGGCGCCCCGAAACAAACGTACATGTTGCTCCAGAATGACATCCCGATAGATGTGGCCTGTGATCGTTACACTTTGAACATACAGGTCAGTTCTGGAACCAAGAATAATTCCTCCCCAAACGAGCCATCCCTGCACCACCTGTAACGGTGTCGTTCAATGGTGTTCTCTTGGTGGTAACGGGTACCTGGCGCTCTCCATATGAAAGTCCGGCGAAAATCAGACTGCAAACTAAACCTGGACTCGTTGGAAAACAACACACCAAACCACTGTTGCGGTGTCCACAATGCATGCTCTCTACTCCAGGTTAATCGCAGGCGACAGTGAGTTGCGGTAAGTGGAACACATCTGACAGGCCTACGAGCATATAGACCAATATGCCCTAAGCGTCTGTGCACGGTCTTCCTTGAAACTGTCGTACCGGTAGCTGAAGAGAGCTGACGAGACAGGTCTGATGCTGTGCTCCGTCTGTTTCTTTTGGCAGTAACTGCTAAATACCGGTCCTCATTCGGCGTTGTAACTCGGGGACGATCTGTGCTGTAACATCTACTCACATTACCATCATCTTGGAATCGTTGCCAAAGCCTGGAGATGACACTCTGGGAGATTCAAGTTCCTCGGAAACTTCCAGCTGGGTACGTCCACATATCAGTCGTCCGATAATTCTACCACGTAAAAAAATCATCCAAATTTTTCCTTTTGTGCCATAAATATGCGGTTATTGCACTGGAAGGCTTTTAAAGCGCTTGTGAACAATTTTTACTTCTTTGCCACCATTCATATATAACCCTATCTTACACTCTCGTCATTGTGACGTACTATCCGCGCCATTTGGTGGTTTCCTGTAATTTGCATATTTTTCTTCAAGATTGTGTGATAATTCTACAGGTGAAATTTTTACAGTTCAATTTCTGTGTGATTCTGAATTATCCTTAGTTTATGGACATGAGTGTAAAATGTCTTAAGAAACGAAAAAGAAAGAAATAATGAGATTATTCATGATAAGAAATACACACAAGCTGCAGAAAAGAAATTGAGATTTGTTGAAAAAGCCTAAAATCAAAATGGTGAATATATATTTATATGAGACTTGTTTTTAACGTGAGTGCCGTTTTTGAAATGTGTCTGCTGCAACCTTTGAACAGCTGTTCCACATGCGCACTAAGTGTTTTCATCTATAAATATTCAGATTCCATCTTCAACGATCCAGAAATGCCATTTTGGAAAGAATTCGCTGGCGTCAACGTTTATTTATACATATTTAAAAAATTCAGACGATTGGGTTCCTAGACGAGAAATTTCCGGGCTGGTGGATTCAAACGGTTATTTGACTATACCTATCAACATCATGGCCTCCTATTACAACTTATCTGGGGTTTGGGGGGGGGGCAGATATAGCAAAAGATATAATCTTTGTCTCATCAGTTATTCATGTTAAAAAAAGTGAAGTCTAGAATAAAAGATGTTATATGTATCGTTACGACATGTTAAACAACACTTGGCGAGAACCTTTTTGCCTATCACGAGTTTCCAAGAGGACACATGTAGAAGTCTACTGAAGTACAAGATATTATTAATTTTATAGCAGTATTTATAACGTATCGAAAACAAAATATTGTTAATTATAATAGTTTTCATAAATTGTTATAATCAGGGCAAGACTTTGAGCTCACACTGCATATATATTTATATAACACAAAATTATAACAATATTAACATAAAAACAATAAAATTATTTCATTTTTGAAATCACTGTAGAAGAATGTACAATGAAAAGGTTTTATTTTTAAATTTGTGTATTAAATGCATGTTCAAATTTTCTTGTTTGTTTCTCTTTCACTTACCATTCCATATTTTCAAGAACATATTAATTTTTATTATATCTGAATTAAGAATATTAAACGAATACTTTAACGCAGACTCAATATAATCACAATTAGCATTATAATGTAGATAATTTAAATTAAAAGAACTTCAGAAAACAAAAGTTATTATATATGTAGAAATTACTTTTTACTTTATTAATTTCCGTGGACTATATATGGCAACATTACATTGCATTTTGGAATATTTTACTTTGTATTTGATAATGGATATGATGATTATTATTATTCTAGTCGTTGATGAATGGCGCCTTGCCAAAAATTGTTTGTAATTAAATGCTAATGTATTTTTCTTAAACTAGCATTTTTAAAGCGCCTTTTTTTTTATTTATTCAATTCAAACTAATCTATAAAGTATGGTGTCAGAAGCGAGACAAATCCAGCTAAGATTGCAAAATTAATGAGAGGCGATTTTTTTAAAAAAATATATTGCGCTAACAAGAAACGTTACAAAAATGGCGTACTAATGAGAAGTTGTCGAGGTAATTTTGTATGAAGCGAGATAATTTGGTACTATTGTATTGTATGTATTTATTATTAAGAAGTATTCATTTTTAAAAACAAGAACTCGAAATACCATATCTCGGAAAAGAGTTAAAAAAGATTACGATTATTTGATTCTGAGTTAGAAATTTGAAAAGACTGATCTTTAAAGACTATTGAACTAAAAATGTTGATAACTTAAAGTCCTATCTTTGAGAAGGAATTATTAAATAGATGAACATGAAAATAATGAAGAAAGAAAGCGTCAAGATGAACTTGAAGAGAGAAAACTCCAAAATGAAGAAAGGAAATGCCAATATGAATTCGAAGAAAGGAATCTTAAAAATAAAATGGAGTTTGAATTGAAGAAAGTAAGATTAGAAAATGAAAGAAATACGTATTATCATTACGTAAAACCTAAACTAGATATTCAAAGATTACTGCAGAAATTTGATAGTGTTAATAACGATATTAGTCTTTGTCTTACCTTGTTTCAACGTGATTCATAAAGCAGATATTGCAAAAAAGTTTGTTCTTTCTTACATAGTTTAGCTACTACCAAATAGCATAGCTCAAATTATAGCTAGAAAACTGAAGGAATTTTAAACGATTATGATTATATTAAAAATTTATTCTTAAGTGGTTTAAAATGCCTCCGGAAAAAATTTAAACAACTTTCTAAGAACCATAACAAAAGTCAAGAGACAAATTTGGCAAACGAAATCAGAAGTTATTTTTACAGATTGAATATCTGGGTAGAAAATAGAAACCTGTAAACAACTGTCAGATTTGATAATTTGCGACCAAATTAAACGAAAAGTTTCATCAGGTATAAGAGAACACTTCTTTGATGACTGGTCACATATAAATACCCAGAAGTACTAGGGAACAAAGTTAGATAACTATGAAAGTGTAATAATGAGTTCTGTAAAAGAACTACATTTCAAACAAATAACTGGCGAAACCATACTGGATTTAAACGAAATCTCCAGACATATCCTTTCAGTTCTAGAACGAAGAAATAATAGCACTAATTGGAAAACCGACAATAATAACTTCAATCGATATCATTCTGCCAAAAAAGACAGATGTAAGAAACTTTTGGACCACATCTACTCCTCCGATTTGCATCATAACACGGATAATAGAAAAAAGTAACACTAATTCTAAGCATAAACTTAACAACTTAAGTTTCGACAGAGAATTTTAAAGGATTAGTTACTAACAAAGCAAAGTTTGACGAAATTGTCCTTTCCGCATTGAATGATACTGGAAGTCTTGCAAATGTGATTCGTGAAGTTGCTTATGCAAAAATTCCTGTACCGTATTGGAAGATGATTGTATTAAAACAACATGAATTCATAAAAACTACTTAAAAACTATTGATTGCTTTGGCAAGATAAAGGAAGATACATTTTCATTGAAATTCCATGTTGTTTTTTCATGAACTTCTATTCTGAGTTATTCTAGGTATTGAAATTTTAAAGCATGCTAAAATTATTTTTTTCTCATGACCACGTTGAAATCACCAAAAAGGATTCAAGTAAAGATGCAAATGAGGTAGGTGATGGGACCAAAGGATGTTATTCTTCACGGTACAACAGCTCTTCCATGCCAAGTATCCTAAGACATACTGAAAATAGGAATAATCCAGAACTAATACATGTTTAGGTGTATTTGACCTAAGTTTATCTATTCAATAGAGAGAGTTGAGAGATGTTCTTGGAATATATGGAAAGTAAAATTTCTTATATATAGAGATAGTAAATATTATTCTTTTTAATATCAAATTAATAAAAGTTAGTTTTATTTATTTAATTTTTGATATGCTATTTTTTAAATAAAAGAATAGTTGAAAATACAGAATTAAGTTTATCAACAACTGAACAGTAATTAACAGTGTCAGTCTTCATAATGAGTTTTATAATTGTGGATTTCAAAACAAAAATTCGGAGTTAAAATTGTGAAAGGTGAATTAGTATAATTTCTGATGTCACCCTAAATAAATTGTTTCTGTTAATAATTTGTTGTGAATTTTTTATATTGTTTTCATTGAAAAAACCGGATTTTTTTCCTCAAATTATGTTTTTAGCAGATAAACATAGTATACAAATTTCGGAATGAATCAGGATATCTTCAATATTAATATTAATCGCGTTTTATCAAAAATAAAACCCTACATCTTTTAAATTATTTATCTTTGGAAGACACGATAATCTTAGATTTCGTAAAATCTATGAATTTTTAATCTAATAACTCATAATTTCAAATTCGTTTCTTATTCTATTTCAGATTTTCTCATAATGTATCCCTAAGATCTTTGAAAAAGTACTTGATTTATACTTTCTCTAGAACAGTGGCAGCGAACCTATGACCCTGGGTGAGTTGAACCTTGAAGACTTTTTAAATGACTTATGCTTTGATTTTTATAAGCTTATTTTTATATCATAAAAGAAAATTAGTTGAAAAATTAAAAAAATTAAAGTATAAATATCAAATTATGAATTCATCAAAAAATATTTCGAAGTGGTAGTTGACAAACTGATTTTCTTTCGTATCACTCATGAGAATTCACTTTCATGTCACTCTGTGCACGACTCATGATAATGGTCTCAAACTTTTCGTGCATAATATTTGTTTCATCATAAAACGGAGATGAACCAGCTAGCAGTATTGAACTAATAAAGTTTGTTAATAAGAAATTTCTTCTAAAATTATTGTATCCTAAATATAAGTATTTTTAATCGTGAGCGCTGCATTTAACGGTTAATAAAATAAAGACAATTAATGTAAGTTCCTTTCCAAATAAAACAGAATGGTTTTATAAATAAGGTGGGACTGAAAATAACTATGTCTGCAATTTGTTACGAAAAAGAAGTCACTTTAAGTACATGCAACCTAAAAAGACATTTTGAAAAAGCTGCTATCAACTCTACGCTTTTCAACAGAAGAAGAAAAGATAAGATATTTATTATAAAGAAAACCAGAATCATTTACAAAACCAGTAACAAAACTTTTATGTTTCCCAAAAAATAACGTTGCAGCTATTATTTTTCAAATAGCTCATTGTTTTTCATCAGTTGGAAATCTTTTTCAAAAAAGAATTTGTAAATAAGAGTTTTTAGAATATAGTGCTACTTTGCTTGTAGATTTTTTAAGAAAAATACTTGATTATAAAACTTACAAAGTTATAATGAGTTGCAACATAATTAAACATTTAGTAATATAATTGAAATAAATATTTATTCGCAAATATATAAAGACTTATACATAAATATATTTAATTGCTGTATATGAAAGTAATGATGTAAAACTTCTGTTCAATTAGCAATTATGTTCATTATAAATCAAACAATATAATGACAGAAGATCTAATGAAACTAATAATGTGGAAAGGGGATGTGTACTTATCCTGATATTTCTAAAGAATTTGATGAATTATTTAAAGAAATGTGCCTTGACCTACAGAAAATAGTTTTTTGAAACAATAAATGATGCACTCAATTTGGTGAGCAAAAACATTGGTTCAGCAACTTCAGCAAGATTAGACCATTATCTGTAAATTTCGTTGTATAATAGATCAGCCAGTTCAATGTGTGATGAAAATTTAAAAACATTTACATATGCAAAACCAATTTTAGTAAAAGTTATCAAGTTTATAAATGCAAGAGATTTTTATAAACAAAATTTGCAATTATTAGAGAAAATGGGTGCCGTTATTCTGGGAATTCGACATGCAGCATTGTTAGATGGTTGAATTACGGTCAAGTTCATAATAGATATCAATTTATTATAAAAAATAAAGCTAATTTTTGAAGGAAAAAGCACGCGTTATAACCAATTTTCAAATATAGATTGATTAAAATATTTAATGGTCATATATGACATCATTCAACTTTTAAATAAACTGAATAAAAAAATTCAGGGAAATGGTCAAACTGTATTATTGATGCTTAAAAATATTAAAAAATTAGATTATTAATATCTTCCTCAAAGATTTGAAAATGAAAGTCATAAAACATTTTTCTCAATTACAAAAGCATTTTCAAAATATAATAATTTTTAAGAAGACCCTTGATATTAAAAAAAAAACTCAATTAAAAATGTTCAATCATTATGTAGGAAAGGAGTTTTTCAGGGGAGATTTAATCAATTTAAAAGTTTAGAAAGTACATTTCACTTGGTGATTATAAAAAAAATTTTCTCGAAATATAAGCCCTAGCTATCATACCGTTCACAGAACTCATCAAAATTTTGATTTAAGGTATGATATTGAAGTATGAGCTTAAGGACATAAGAAAAGCAGCAGTTAAACTCTAAAAAGTACGGTGAAATGACATTTCGAAAATTTCAAATGACAACACCTCTTTCTTGTATTGAAATATGATATCCGTAACAAATAAGCGTACCGTAAGTAGCGTATAACCATAATATAAAATCTTAAATAGCGTTGGAAAGGTACCTGCAATGCGACAAACGCCGGCGCTAAATAAGCTAAGAAGAAAGCAAGTGTTGCGCTCACCAGAGCACTGCTCTGATCCCAGCCTACTTCTTCGAAACAAGATATGCAGATTTCCTGGTTCAGCGTAAGACACCATCATGACTGAAGTTGTCACATTAGATGAAGGAAAGGCACTGCGATATGCGTGCGAGTATTCTGCTTTCTTGTATTTTGAATATGCCACTTACAGGGAAGCCAAGTGGGGAACTTGTAAAGAATTTTTAAGTGAATGGACAAAACGCCAAACCGGAATTGCGTGTCTATCACAGAAACCATGGGCTACGCCGAGGCCCGAGTTCAGCAACAGCTGTATGAAACTTGATACACAAATGTAAAGAAACTGGTTGCACATGCGATCGATCTTGGCTAGGAAGACCTTCAGTTGCTGTCAAGACTGTTGTAGAAATCCATGAAACGATAAGTGAAGTTCGTCTTGCAACTGCACACGGTGTTTCACGCGTTCTGAAATTGCCAAATTCTAAGGTCCGCCAGATTTCGCACTCAGTTCTCCACGCGTTTCGTATCAGTTCCAGCTTGTTTAGATGTTGCAAGCTGGTGATAAACCACTACGGCCAGATTTCGCAATTGAATTCCTCATCCGGTGTGACGAAGACAACAACTGACCTTTATTGACACATTCAATAGACGGAAGAGGCCCTTTTCTTCTTTAAATGTAATATTAGTTTAAAGAACTGCGTACACTGAGCAGAAGATAATCCCCATGATGTAGATGAACTTCCGTAACTTAAAAAGAAAAAGTGACGTGGTGCAACAAGCCCAAAAAGTGGTAACAAGCACCTTCATCCTCAGCCCCTATTTTCTCGTAGAAACGACTGTTGTGTTACAAACGTGTACTGTAGTGAGTGCTAGTTAACTTCCTCACATGTGGATTTTGTGTAAAAGGTTATTTAACACAATATTATGGGAACAGAATTACGTCCCCTTTCGGCCGTTTATGGCCGCAGAGGTCTAACTACCTCCCACCCATGGATTTCTTGTTTTTGGAATACCTGAAATTCAAAGTGTATGCATCTGATTGAACAAGATACCCTGATATCATCTGGTTTAACAGATTCCGCTTTTCCATGGCATGTGCTTCAATGCTATCCACCATCTGTCTCTTGCAAAGTGTCATCATATATGAAAGGGGTCAAGTAGAAAAAATTGTAAGCATAATAAAAGTTTTGATTTCTGTTGCTTCTTAGTCCTCATAGGTTTTTTTCGTTTTCTTCTTGTCCGACTCTTGGCTCAGTGGAAACTTGCCCTGCTAGTGAGTCTTAGAGCTAAGGCTTAATCCGCTACCGTCTTTTTTGTAAACACTGCTTCAAAATACGAGAAGACTCAATGACGTTTGTGATGTTCGTCATCTTGCCTCGTTAATCAGATTACCTGGTGGGTAGTTCCTATAGAATGCGCAAATTAGGGATAGTTCTTCCTAAAAGTTCTCTCGAAAAGCACTCTCCTCCTTCTTTATCAACACAAAGCCAAGTCAGACTTCTACCTTCGGGTGCTCCATCACAATAGAAGCTGCCCCCTTTAACTTTCATCTATGAGTAGATTAATCATGGGATGTCCGTACTGAAGAACACTGAGGATTAGATTCAATAATATTTTTTTTTCTCTGACATTTTTTGTACTGCAGGTATGTTTCCAACGCTATTTATGGTTTTTCGCGACGGATTCCAACAAAAGTAGGTGTTGCCATTTGAACTTTCGAAAATTTGCCTATGTAACCGTAACATTTATAGTTTAACTGTTGTTTTTCATATGATTCTTGAACGCATATCACAACATATCTTACACCAAAATTCGGCCAGATTCTACAAAAAGTATGAAAGCTATATTTGGCCCTTTATATATCGAGAAAAGTTTTGCTAATCATATTTTTTATATCCGTACAAAACGAAATTAGAAATAATGGAAGCTAATCGAATTTACATGGCTAACGATTTCCGATTAACTTGATTAGAAAAGATTCAGACGAGTTTGGGAATAATTAAGAGAAAGTCTTCGTCGTTCCTTTACACCTGGCGCAGGTAATCTTTTATTGATGAGAGATCAATCCTATTCGTAATATTTTTAAAAAAGGCATTCTAGAGATTCTATGGATTGTTAATGAAAATACTTGATTCGTCTCTCGTCTCACCAAAAACGTTGCAAACATAGCTGTTTCATTCCAGTTTCTGACAACGAGAACTCTAAAGAATGCCAACAAACATGGAAACTGTTTTGAATTTTTAGAGGAGCAATCCCTTGATCATTTAACTAACTTGATCATTTCAATTGTATACAGAATCAGCGTTTAGAAAATTTTCGCTTAAAGGAAATAAAAAATTTAATATCATGCATTCTTCAGAATAATATTGAAAGTACTGAAGATGCAACTTTAACATTTAACTATTATTTGCATTTCACAATTTTCAGCAATGTTATTGGTAGAGGGATATACGATAGGATTGTAATGCATACGTTCGAAGTTTGTCCCAAATGTCAAATTGTCAACCGTCGAACGGCCTATGACTATGGTTGATTGCTACTACAAAGGAATTAACGTGGTCAATTGTATCCGCTGATCACATTTACTTCTTACCACAACTTGAAACGGGAAAAATCAACATGCTTGTCCAGATTGATCACACCACACGATTTGTACACACGATGCACAATCTACGATACCGCCTTATTCGCCCCAAGCTAATATCATTGTTGAACAAGCCAATAGCATCATTGCGTCAACTTTAAAAAAATAAAATGATTTTAAAAAAAATAAATGATAAATTTCAAAGATTGGAAGTATTACTATCTAATGCCTTATTGGCAATTAATACCACAAGGCAAAATTCCACCAGAAGATCCCTATTTTATTTACTTCATAGATATCTTTCCCCCACGAACTTCACATTGGGAACTTCATATATGACACAAACTTGACCTTCTAATACTATTCAAATACTCCGAAGTAAAAATTATTTCAGATATAATGAGCAAATAAAATTATTTTTGTATTTTTCTTTCATGAAATAATATTTGAAGCTATTATTGAATAGACAATTCAACAAACTTACCCCAAATTTGAGCTAATAACAAAAAAAAATATAGTTTTACTTACAACTCGTCTAAATTCTTATTAAAATTACGACTAACTTCCTTGGAAAACCTCGAGTTTCACAACCACTAACCAACATACTCTAGCACCGCTTTTAGAAAGAGGAGACTCGGGGGAGAAGCATCTCGCATTTATATTCAGGCTGCCTGTTGGGAATTTTTCCAGATTTCTCCCATAGGACACTAAAATATCCCTAAAAGTGTACCCGGAACCAAAGACCTCTCCAGTTTGCCTGTTGATGTGTCCTTTTCGTAGTAGGACAACATGTGGCTTACGATGTTTAACAAAAAATAATTGTTTTAATGTGCAACAAATGATGCCCTCAAAAGTTGGGAAATATTTATGAGTATCTTAAAGAAATGATAATAGATGGACTTTCTTATTCACTGGATGAATTTAAAAAGCAATTATTATGACTTGATCACAAAGAAAATTTTTTTTTACCCTAAGATCATTAAAATGACTTGCGATTATACATTAAGACGTGCTGGTCTTCTCTATTGAAATAGTGACAATTTAATCATTCGCGTAGAAAGCAAATGCAAAAATCTGAATCCTTGTCAAAATAGAATGAATCTTGAATATTTTAATAATATCAGAATTTCATATATCTATGTCTTTTGATTTCAAAATTCTGCTCTTTCAAAATTATTAAAAAAAAAAAACAAGTAATATAAAAAAAATTTAAAGTCAATTCCAACTTTTTTCACTATATTGCAGAAAATCTTTTATAAATAATTTCCATTCATTTTTTTTAAGTTTATCTGGCGCCCTCTATTGATAGATATATGCAACTTAAATCTAAAAAAACTAAAATTAATTAATTAAATTTAATAAATGAATTAATATTTGAAAAACTGTATTAACATCCAGTGTTATCCACTACAAGTTCAAAAAAATGTATTAGAACTTGAGTGAGGAATAAAAAAGTATTTCATTAACGATTGAAAATATGAACAAGATATATATAGCGCGAGTGTGAACTAATAGAAGGAATTGAATAATTCTGAAAGAGCAGAATTTCCATTATCCCTACTTTTAGAAAAGAGTACAATATATTTATACCATGCATATATAGGAATCTCATTCAATTCGCTTAATACTATAAATTAATTTAATTTTTTCATTTTACTCTGTTAACTGATCCGTAAGAAGATGTGGGTTGAAGTAATCATGAAACTTCAAAAGAAACTGGAGGAATCATCCCTATTGAGGTAATATAACACATTTATGATTTAAAAGGAATTCACATTGAGAATAATAACTATGAAAAAGCAACTCATTCTCGCCAGTTTCTTATTCTGGTCGATAAACAAATATAATAATTCTATAAATCTCATTACTAATAAATGCAAATGTGGAAACTATGAAATATAAACTATATTCTGTAAAACAACAAAAAGAATTTTGATGAAAATATCTTTTAAAAATTCTTCGAAAATTGAATAAATATCGATACGATAATATAAAATATAATAAACATCTAAATTTTATCTCATAAAATTTAATACACGTTAATATATTTTCTATTTGTATATGTAAGTATCTTTATTAGATTATAAGAAGATAAAATACAATTAAAAATATGGAAGCAAGTTGAAAACTGTAGCACTCTAGTGGTTTTCTACGACTCTATTATTCTAGTTGAAAACTCTAGTGGTTTTCAAATTATTTAGCGTTGTTCTATTTTAAAATGAATAAATAGGAAACTATCGTTTCTATTTTAACGCGTTTTGCAATTAAATTTAATGCCGTAACAGATTTGTTTTACTCAAATCATTTTTTGGTAAAAATAATTCACTCTTAACAAGATATTTTCAGTAAAATCTGAGTCAATTTTAGCTTCATTGTGTGTAATAAATTATCAAAGTATTAAATGTAACAATAATTAATTGCTTTATCTTTAATAAACAGCAAGTATTTAAGTATCATTAGAAAAATAGTTTTTAAAAAAATATTTGTTTTAAATATGCTACATCAGATAATAGTTCATCAGATAAATAGTTTTCTTTTCTATTGGTGAGCTTCCTTTGGACTCTTTTACCACTTATTTACACCACACACAGTTCTTCGACGAGAGAATGAAAGATAAAGCATTAGATTTCAGGCAGCACTTTGAGAGGTACAATTAGTTTTGTTGCGCTTGAATGTGATGTAGGAGAAAACTCAGAAAACTTCTACTCTTACCAGGCAACCTGATTATTGATGCAAATCATTTAAAGACACTGCCACTATCACCACAGAGATTCTTCTTTTCTGAAAGCAGTGAGTGCTACGGACACCACAAGCGCGAGTTAAACCTTAAACCCATCTTCAAGCTTATTTATTTATTATCTTTTGGGTTGCTGAACATAGATCAACCTCGTGCTCTACTAATGCATGCCACGAATAATTCACCTACTTGTGAAGTAGGGAGGATTTTTAGGAATATATTATATGTCCAGCACTAAAGAGTCATAAAAGAAAAACTTTCACAAGGCAGCCTGATTATTGATCTGAGACACTTTAGACATATTGTCACAATGCCATCAAATCTCCTCATTTCTGAAAGCTATGGCTTCCGTTTCTGAAAGTAACGGACGCCACCAATAAATAGAAGCTTGAGCTCTCCTGCCTGCCAGCTGTGCACGTTATCTCTACACCAAGAATTTGAGCCTTCTTAACGTTAACTGCACAATTAGCAACATTAGCTCATTATCAAAATTGGACACGGGATTAAAAAAATTTAATTTTAACTTCGCACAAATCTATCAGAGAAGTATATACACCTCATGAAATTAATCAGCATTGTTAAATGCTTTTAGTAAGAAAATATGCAGCCCCTATGACTTCAAAATGGAGTAATAATACTTAAAATTTACCATCATAAAAAAAAAAAAAAAGGATGTTCATATTTATATTTTTTATTCAATTTTCTTAAGATATTCAATTTTCTTAAGATTTCTAAAGATACAAATTGGAAAACCATAGCTAGAGACTGACGAATTTTTAGTCATACTGTTAAGGATGCCATGATCCAACATGCATTGTTGTAACATAGTGTTAGTTAGATAATGTTTTACATAAAATCATAATATTTTTATTAGATTATCGTCACTTTCAAATAAATTTACATAAATAAATTACTTACATAAATAAATTTCCTTTAAAAATATTTTTTTATAATTCTAATACTATGGAAATATATAAAAATAATAAAGTAGTCTCAATTTAATTTTAATTTTAATTTATATTTTTAAAATATTCTTTTGAAAAAAAGTAAAAAGATGAAGTAATTGAAATATAATATGCGTAAAACAGATAGTGTAATGATATAATTTTGCACTTAAAAGCAGCATTTGCTTACAACCGCAAATTGAACGGCCTACAGTGTCAATCCTTCATGAAACATCCCTAAATGCGATATGCATATATATATGACAGGCCAGAAATGAAATGTAATTTTTAAGCAGATTACCTTCAGTAGTCACAATAGGAATCTTACACGACCACATTAGGAATAAAAGCTATGTGCCTATGCAAAATAAAATTTATTTGAGAACATCGGTAAGAGTTCTGCTATACAGAGATGCAATGATCATCTACTCCAAAATTGAAGTCTGCTGGCAAAATAATGTTTGTTCATACAGACGGTTTTGTGTATGTTGGATTTTATAGAAAGTGTCTTAAAGGGTGACAATTGTATGGAAGAACATGCAACTATCTTTGCATGATAGACAATGTTGGCCTGCCGGGAACTTAATTTCTCCATTGTGTATTATGATGTCTTCATGGAACCATAATGCCACTTAAACAAATTGATGTAAAGATAATTATTTAACGACATGATAATTCAATAAAGTTTTACCGACCTGCCCGAAGGCTTACGGAGAACTGCATGGCCAGAAGCGCGACAGAACCTACCAGTGCTACCTGGATTCCGCCTTATTCGGCTCCACGGATAGGGTGATATGTAATAAGTACAACACCCCCCACCGTCTTTGGCTACCCTCGACTGGGCTTGTTTTACTCCAAGGCATCGAGGTTCACGCTATAGAACGCGCTCGAAAAACACCCGCGGAGATGTATGGATCTCTTAGCCGTCTTAAGTGACGTTACCAGGGGCACCACGAGGAGGTGGATCCAAATTCGCCCCCTTAACGACATGATAAAAATATTTAATAATTATTAGCCTATAACCATATATTTGTAATATCACAGGAATAAAAAAAAAAGCATCGTAGAAATTTTACTATAAACAACAATAGTATTTATTGAACACGCAAATTTTATAATTTGCTATTTTGGGGTACTGAAATGTACATTTGAAATTTTGTGGGATAGAATTAATTTTTATTGATTTTCTTTTTTTTTTTTCACCGAAAGAATGTACTTTTTTTAAGAGATAAAATTTCTTAACCATGATGTAAAAACTGTATGAAAAGAAATCAAAGTTAATTATGAGGCAACATTCTTGCTTATTTGTCATGGTGTATAGCTTACTTATATAGCTTATTTATTGCTAATTTTTCTTTCTAAAAACATTTTTAAATCAGTTTACCTAATGTGCCCTAGGTATTTCTCCTTTCAAATGCTGACCAAGGAAGTTAAAAAGTTGTACACCTTAAAACTAGATCTTCATTTGAATCTGCAAAAGTTCTAATTTTATGAGCTTTTGCTGAAATTTTACGAATTCCTTTCAGTTGCAATATTCATTTATATTATTATTTAATTACAATTAATGCAATTACGTAGAGTAAATTTGTAAAAACATATTTACATTAGATATCTCATGCCCTAGAGAATCTTTTATAAAAATGTATTTTCCTATTTCAGAAGAAAACAATAAAAATAACTAATAAGTTATAACTAATATTATATTATGTTATAAATATAATATTAGTTAATCGCATCGCAATTAATATTTGTTTTCTTCCAGTCATACATTGTTTTTAATTGAGAGCCAAATTGCACTACGAAAAACTTTTTTTGCTTATTATAAGCAGTTTCTGATTTATATATGATCCACTTCTTAATAAGATTTTAATTAATAAGTAATTACGGAGCAAGTTTTCATTTCTTGACTTAATTATAATAATAAATAATTGGTTAATAATCTCCTGGCAATACCTGTTTATAAATCAAACAAAAAATTTCAAATTTTTATCAAAATTTAGTGGAAATAAAAGTTACTTTTAATATCGAGAACAAATAATTATTATTTATGTTTGTTAGAAGAAAATCTCTTTAGGTTAATTGTTAGAGATTTTCACAAAAGCGAAATTCATGCCACATAAGTTACAGAATGGCAGATGAATAAGAAAGACGGAAATAAAATAGTCTGTCTTTTCCATACAATAGTATTTCGATCTTATTCCGAGTCTTACATCACAAAAGAAATGATTGGTTATATAAATAAACAAAATAATAGACTAAAGCAATATAGTCTTTCTTTATGATACAATAATAATTCGCTTTTATTCAAGTGCTACATAACAAATGGAAAGATTGATTACATAAAAATACAAAATAATAGAAACAAAACTTCATATAGTTGAATATTTTGACCATAAGAGGTAGATGCCATTTTCCTGAAAACTCTTTTACCATTGAGGACAAGTTTTTGACATTATGCATAAAATTTCGCTGCATTAGAGTTAAACCAGCTTATTAATAAATATTTTAATATTTCACTTTAGATGAAATATTAAAAAAGGTGAACGTTAGGATGGACAACAAGGTGAATAAAAAGGTGAAAGGTGACATCGGACAGGTGAAATTAGGTGAAACATTGAAGAAACATTGGACATATATTCACATCAACAAGTGAAAGAAAATGTGGGAAGAATTTATGTCAAGATCGGGGATCTAAGACTACAAATCACGATGTCCGCTCGGAAATTTTATATCATTTGTATGGTAAGATAGTTAAAGATATGGTCCTACCCTTCCATTAGTCATTACGGAAGGTCCCTAAATGATACTCAATTCTTGAAGAATTTCTACATTATTATAGCATTTTTTTTAGGTAGATAAAGTAAATTACTTCATTTCACATTTGGAAAGACTTGTATTACAAAATCATTATAATTCCCTGTCTATTCCCATTCACACCAAAGTCGATAATATTGTACTGGCTATTACTATTATGTTGTTGTTGTAACATATGGCTTTATTGGAAATCAATCCATTACAATAATGATCACACATAAAGAAGGAAAGAGCAGAGCAAGGCAAATATTCAGCAAGACAGCAATTAACAATAAGTCAGTCTCCCACACAGCAAAATGTCAAAAGGGAAGAAGTAAATAAAGGGGAAGACACTTTATTTTAGTCTACGAGGCCCCTGGCCTCCCAATATAACTGCAGGATTTCTCCTTGGTACTGAGCCTCCCTGTTTAGTCCAGGACATCTCAGAATATGTCCTGAATTCATTTGTTCCAGTTCTGCATATTGAGAAAGTGTTCGAGGCGAGAACACCTATCTGGTTAAGGTGTTCCGCAAGATAATCGTGTCCGGTTCTTAATCAAAAGTTGGCAACCACCACTTTACGTGGTCTAGTGTTAAAGATATTTTAATTGTTTTGAATATTGTGCCACTTTTTGCCATCAGATTTAGTTATAAGACTATCTTCCAGTTTCATAAAATTATTTTTATTATTAATAATAATAATAATAATTAATAGTATAGAATGTATATACTATCATTGCGCAAACACTATTTGACTAGTTTTACACTTTAGAATATTAAATTTTTTTAGATAAACCTTGGAAAATAAGTAATTTACTTCTTTTAAAGGAAAATAAAAAATAACTATCAGAAATTAGCATTTTTCCAAGAAGAAGCAATTTAGGATACGAAATGAATATAAGTTACGCAATGAAAAATTCAAAAATTCCACTTTTGTAAGTTATTTCTTACCATCTTTTGTTTAAAAGTTCTTGTCTCCTACTGCATGCATGTTCAATAATTAATTTACGTGTGGTAGAAATACATATTTTTTTTTAAATAACAGTTTCCGTTTTATTATTCAAATTAAATTCTCACAAACACGGTATGGAAATGCAAATTTAGCCTTTGGAAATTTGTTCCGCATAATTTAAAATTAAATGAATAGATCACTACTTATATCTGTATTGCAAAAATTAGATATACTTCACGGTATACCATCTTGATATGCACTTCCTTCACGAAGATTTTATAGAAGACAAAATAAAATTAGAAATTCGAAAGATTGAAATAAATAAACCCCGTAAGAGATACAATTATAAATATTTAGGATAATCATTTCTTCAGTTTATGTTTCAAAATATGTATCATTTTATTTATTTAGATTTATGCGTAGAATTTGAGAAAATATGCTTGACCTCAAGTAAGAATTCTTTAGTGCGTTTTCGATTTGAAAATGAGTGAAACCTAGTTTCGTAAATATGCACTTCAGAACTGTCAGAGTCAAAATTTAAAATCGATACTGTGAATAATCGATATTAATAAATTTTAAAAGGATATTTCAAAAAAATTTTATGTGTTCGTTAGTTACTTTAAGCAACATTTACCTTAAATCAATATAATTTTTGTATCTAGTAGGCTATATCATGGATTTATAAGTTAGAATAATAATTGTTTTGGTTTTGAGAAATAAAAAGTAACTATCCTAAAAGTAACTTTCGTAAGTTAAAAAAGTATTAAAATCGAATACTTTGTTACGCAGTGTAGCAATTTATTTATAATGAATGTTTTGCAATAAGTGATGAAAAAAAGTGGTTTATTTCTAAAAATATATCATAGGCCAAAACAAAAATATATTTTAAAAAGTAAAAATATATTTTCCTTACAATGTATCTGAAATATATCCCAGTAAGCAGAAGATAAAGAGTACAAAAATGAAAGAGTGTAAAATAAAAACTTAGAGGAAACGGAGTGCATGAAAAGACAAAAGATAATTCTTTGAATTTGTGGATAGCAAAAAAAAAAATATAAACCGATCATAGACAACATTTTCATTTTTTAGTGGATGTAAAAATTAAATTGTTTTAATAATTTCAGGTAATGCATATTACTGTGTCCAAAAAGTAATACCAATTTTCAATTTAATATTTCCGGGGCTCAACCGACGAAAAATTAAAGATTTGGTGCTTGCAAACCGCCAATTTACAATTAGAGACCTTGCTGATGATGTTGGAATTTCAAAAGGAACGGTGGGTGACCATTTTGGGCCTCAAACGCGTCAAATTTCGATTGGTACCGAAAACACTGAATGCGCCAGCTCACACTGCATTGATTATTTGTGGCCTTTTGTCAAAAATGAAACCCGTATCATTCCACAACTCCCTTATTCTCCCTGTGCGATTCTGGCTATTCCCTAAACTCAAAAGACCACTCCATTTTGTGTCGTTTGAAGAGATTCAACGTGAATCGCCGCGCACTTTGAAGGCTGTCCCTGCCGATGACTTTTTATCATGCACTAAGGATTAAAAAAAGTTGGCATAAATGTATTGTGTCCTTAGGGAATTACTTTGAAGGCGATGAAATAAATTTGGAAGAATAAATAAAAGAGTTTTTGCAAAAAAAAAAATTGGTCTTACTTTTTAGGCAGAGTAGTAGATAAGAAAAATTTCAACTGATCAATAAAGCTCATAACAAAAGATTTTTGGACCTTTGGCATTTTTATTATACCCGGTTAAATTGTATGAAATTTAACTTATATGAAGAGATAAATAAATGACATAGTAGTGTTCTGTTTTGAACTTATTAATGCATATTTTAAAATAATTAAAAATATATTGCCTATAAAATGTTAATTATATTTACTAACTTTGTACAACTCAAATATTTGATAACTGGAGAAACATAGTGAACTTTCTGTTATGCATATACATCAAATCACAATGCATTGTGCGCAGAATAACCCTGCCATGCTGGAAAAGAAAATCATATTTACAAAAGACTTGAGAAGGATTTTTTGGGATCCCTTGTCATTTTAGGAAAAGCCATAGAAATTTAGAAAGCTGTCAATAGCGACAGCTATAGGCGTGGTTAATAGATTGTCCCCTACTGGTAAATGTTGACTTAATATTACTACAGAACTATATCAGGTATTTTGTGCATAATGTATTTTAACTAACCTATAATTGATTTTAATTAATAGTTAAATATATTTATATTTAACGAAGATAAAAATTAAAAAAATATATAATTATATATTTGAAATAGGGAACAAGATATAAATAAAATATGCTTAAGATTTTTAATGGAGATAATTTAAAAATAAATGACACACGCTACAAATCATTGATTAGTTAAGCTTATGTACAATAGTAATGGGTGTCAACGAATTAATGGGCCTAACTGTAAGGAAATGCGAAATACACACAAAGCAGAACTCTTTGTACAGCAATGTAGGGGAGGAAATAATTGTTTTTTGCAGCATTGACACTGAGCTTCATTGCAAATGTACTTTTAACAAGTGAGGATACTTTTAAGCGCAACGAAGTTCTTTATTCTCATGTGTAGGCATATTTTAACCTATATGCCAGACGGGGTCCTCTGTTAACGAGGGAGTGGATATTGTAAATTATTTCCCTATTGGCTCATATTTGCTACTACATCAACCCAACGGCACGATGGAAGAGATGATAAAATTTACATGATAATGTTCCAGGTTGGAGTTCGAAATGCTACATGATTTCAGCACGATAGGAGCCCTTTTCATTTATTCAGCATTTCTTGTTTTCTGCTTACCATTTTCATTTACAATCCCAAATTGCTATACCAAAAAAGGAATCTTTATGTTTATGCTACTTACCCTTAAAGTCCCTATGAATTAAGAGATATTCTGTAGTTGACGTTAAGTACATTGGGGTATAAAACCTAACAGTCAGTGATTTTTTTTTTTATCACAACTGAGTAAGAAATCACACATAAAATTTGAAATACGAAGTATTTTGTAGTTAAGAATAAAGTATGTATATTAACACAAAAATGAACAGAAATCATAGCGTATGGAGTCTAATAAAAAAAATTATTGATAGAGTGCACTTATTGTCCAAATAGACGCCTATTATTAAGGGATATGACCTCTTAGTTACAAGGGTTGCCTGACATCATCTATCTACACCCATCATTAAATTATCCGACGGTTGTTCAGGTAAGAGTATCTCTTTAAAAGCATTTGCTACAGTTGTTAGAGTATTCTCCAGTTTGACAAAAAGTTTTTCTTTAAACATTCTACAGATGTTCTATGAGGTTTCAATCAGGGGAGTACTCCATTGACCAATCCATTTTATCTTCACAATCTAAAACCTTTCTCGACATCAATCAGATGATGCTTGTAGTTATCATCCCTGAAAACGAGGTCTGTACCATCGACACCTCGGAACAGACGAACGGGAAGTCACCTTATAAGTAGCAGTACTTCCGTTGAATATTTCGAGCTCTGCCCGCAGTAATATTTTGAAGTCATAATACTTCGCCATACGAGCCTGCCAGTACTACGTAACGATTTCTTTCCTTCATGTAATAGATTCATTCCCGTAATAATTAGCATTATACCTGTAGCAACTGAAACAAATTATCCGTAACAAATTATTTCCGCAACTTTTGGCATTAAGAATTCCTTGTGCCACTCTCATCTGTAATTGTAAAGAGTGGAGAGATCAATGAGATACTATTCTTTATGTTCTTTACAACAGTCTAAACGCTGTTACGGATGAGTAGCTATCAATAGAGTATAGCTTTGAGTACAGTGGGTAAATAGACCATTTTATGAAGACTTCTCACCACTTTAAAGCGTTACACTTGTCGTTCCATTGCTTGAAGAAACTTGTGAGCAATGTTGCTATTTGGTATCGAATTTCTTTTACTTGTAAGAAGATATATAGCCCATTCATTAGCGTGGTTTTTCTTTGACAATCACCATCAACCTATTTTAAAGCTGTATGTACACTTTTAAAGAATTTCCAACCTTGTAAAATGACACTTTTGTCGATTCGAAACTATCGGGCGGTAAGCTTAACATGCTACGTTCCTCCTCAAGCTTGCCAAGCCTTTTATGACACATAAAATTTTTAATTATTTTTTAAGACTGATTTTTTGACAAATTGATTTTAATTTGCAGAGAATGTCTTTAATATTACATTTTGTCGTTCCTTTTATTGTTTTCTTGCGCTACGTACACTGGTTGCAAGCATTTTGTATGGCCTAACATTACTTCTTTTTTCTGATATTTGCAAAGAAATTATGATGTGTACGTTGTAGTGATTACAAACCGATCTGTTTTCTAAAATTTCATGGCTGTTTAAAATTTAAATTGTTGTTTAAATTTACATGCTGGTTTAAAAGCCATAATTGTATATAAAAATAAAGCAAAATATTTTAGATTTTATGTATTTTATATAACCTTGAAATTTCTTATAACATAAAAGCTGATTTCCTTTCATTTGATTTATTATATTTTTTATCTGAGTGTCCAAAAATAATTTTAGTAATTTTTTATTAAATAAAAGATTTTTTTATTATAAAAATTGCGTAATATCCTCTTATTAATTTAAGAACAATATGCTTTGTTGAGTTACTATTACATAATCACAAAAAAAAAAAAAAAAAAAAACCTAGAAATTGTAATATTAATTAAGATAATTTGTATGGCCATAACTTACAAATTAAAATACTGAGAGGTAAAAATTTTTAAGGTTGAGAATTTTTTATTTGAGGCATACGTAATTATACTAATATGTATAGAATACATAATTATAATTTCATTTACTTATTTAAAAGTATGAAATAACTTCTACACATTTGAGAAAACAAGATTAAGAAGTAATTTTTAGAATTTTTTAAGATACTATATCTTAAAAAAAGATTAAGATTTTTTTTTATGTTTCCTGTTTATTATATTTTATTGCACTATTAAAATCGTTTAATGCTGCACTATTTAACTCGCTTAAGCATTTTTTATATTTAATTTTTTTATTAATATATTCATATCTATTTTTACCTTGCTCCAATAGAAATTAAATATGTATACACTATTTCTGTTGCAGTTACAATTGTCCTGACTTCTAAATATAGGCAAGAAAGTTATTCTTTTTAAATTAAAATAATGCTGTTTATGGTCAAATTATCTAAAATATTTTATTTTAGAGTAAAATTTATTTAATAAATTTTATTATTTAAAAAAAGATGTTAATTTTTTATTGATATTAATCAATTGCTTTATATCATTGTTTTATATTATTACATATACACTCAAGAGCCAAAGCATTATGACCACCCCACCTCTTTGCAATGAACTAGCCTGGATGACGTTGAAGGCATGTGATCAGGGGGAAGTGGTGTTTAACTGCTGCTGGAGAGTCTGAAGAATCATTATTTCACTTACTTCTGGGTGTGATGGGAAAGGCTGCTGATCTAAACGACTTTGATAGAGGGCAGATTGTAATGGCTCGAAGGCTGGGAACAAGTATTTCCGAAACTGCACGACTCGTGGGTTGTTGGCGATCTACAGTTGTTAATACTTATGCAAAGTGGATGAATGACGGTGAAACCAGCAGTAGACGACATGGTGTTGGACGTCCACACGCTATCAAAGAAAAAGGTCGTCGGAGACTGTCTCACATGGTGAAGCAAAATCGGAGCCAGACAGTGGCTCAGCTGACAGCCCAATACAATGCAGGGCCAAGTAGAATAGTATCGGAGCACACTGCTCAGCGGACACTGCTGAATATTGGGCTACGCAGCAAACGTGCCACTCGTGTGCCTTTGCTGATCAAGCGTCATCGCCAACTGCGCCTGCGCTGGGCCCGGGAACATCGTGACTGGTCCATGGATCAGTGGGAGAGAGTTGCCTGGTCAGATGAATCACGGTTTGTCATTCATCACGCCGATGGCTTTGTCAGGATACGTCGTCTTCCAGGCGAACAGTTGCTCCCTCAATGTACAGTAGGTCATACACAGACCGGTGGTGGCGATATTATGCTTTGGGGGACGCTCTCTTGGGCGTCTTTGTGACCCGTCGTTGTGGTAGAGCAGACCATGAATGCTACAGGGTATCTGAACATCATCGCGGATCAGTTGCACCCTTACATGGCCTCTGTTTTTCCAGCTGGAAATGGAATGTTCCAACAGGACAACGCCCCTTGTCACAAGGCTAAAATTGGGTTGGAGTGGTTCCAGGAATATGATGCTGAATTCCAGTTAATGTCCTGGCCGCCTAACTCACCGGATTCCAATCTGATAGAACACATTTGGGATATCCTGGGACGGCAGCTCAGAGTTCAAAGATTGCCAATTCGCAATATCTCGGATTTGAATGACTGTTGCTTAAACATCTGGTACAATCTGTCTCCGGCTATCTACCAAGAACTTGTAGCATCCATGCCAAGGCGGGTTGAATTGAGCGCCAAAAATGGGCCAACTCGTTATTAACAGGTGGTCATGTTTTGGCTCTTGAGTGTATAATATTGCTTTATTTAATTGCTTTATATTATTAATTTACATGAAAGAGGGCATTACTCAATTACTAATTTCGCACCTTTATCTACATTGTTTAAACAAATTTAAAATACTGGTGTTTTGGCAAAAGAACTTTTCCTTCTGAACTTTTGCTTATCATAATCTTTTAATCTTTTTAAGATATTTTATTTTTGCATTTTTTACCATATTAAGACTACCATCATTGGTTATTTTACAATGTTATTAAACAAAGTATGCTATAAAGGGATAATTACTGGCTCGAATGACGAAGTTTTTAGTTTGATGTTAATTTTAAACATATTGTTTAAAAAAAATTTCCCAAAACTTTCTTAAATATTTTCGATAGTAATTATTTTCTCAATTACATTTACAAAAATTTATTGAATATGGGAACGCAGATCATATATCAATATCTGCTAGTGTATTCTTTCAATATGACATTTTAGTCAATGAAAAAAGCATAATTTAATGCAGGAATTATTTCAGTAATGAATGAATTATAATCAGATTAATTATTTATATCAAATTCCTCAAAAAGTTTATCTTTATCAACTTTATAGCTTTTTAAAATACTAAAATACAAAAAATTATATACATAAAACGAACGACAATTCTTCCAGCAACAAAACTATTTTTCTGAATTTCGCTAAACAATATTTAAATAAATTTACAGAAATAATTAATATTTACAGAAATATTTTATAGTTTTAGTTTATAATATTTTTAATATTTAGTTTACAATAGTTTAATAATTATTTACAGAAAAAGTTAATAAATATTTTAAGTTATCAATTTGTTCTTAGTAATGAAGTCTTAATAACAAAACTGAATCAATTTATTCTTTTATGTTATTATTTCTACAAGAAAAGACCCATGTGTATAACATATTATACGTAAATGTCTTATTTCTAGTATTTCGCATTCAGCATTGAAAAAAATAGATGAAAACAAATAGCTTTTTAACTCTTATACAACACATGCTTTATTTACTTGTGTTCTCAAGGTGAAATAATGTTACGCACTCGATACAATCTATTTACACAACGACTACATGAATTGGTTTCCTTGTTGCGTTTGTGCTCCTGCTGCAAGCTACATAATTCAGTATCAGTGCCTTGAAATAAATGTTACCTCAGCATCAAGTCGAATTCAGGAATGTAACCGAAGTCTATTGCTTTCACTTGGGGGCATAAACCTCCCATTTGTCTAACTGAGTGCAGATAATAATGTTTCCGATACGGCGCCATACGCATGAAATATAAAATATCTCTTTGCTCAGAATGTTCTCTTTAGGGAATGCCGGAGAACCAACATGCGGTTTCTCTACTAATGAGGTGTTGAGTTTCATGTTTTATTCAGTATCATAAAATACTTACCGTGTCTTTTGTAATTCTCTCGGACTGCTATATCTGGCTCTGCTTTATTTTGCTTTTTTGCGGGACTAAATTTGTAACAACTTTACTTGGAGAAAGAAACTGAAATTGGCACAACGAATAGTGGAGATGATGTTTTTTTTTTATGTTCATTTTTGATGTTGAGTATTTATTAAAGAAAGTGCTTCCAAGAAGTTTTAGTTTTGTGTTTAAGACGTTTAGGAAGGTCATTTTTTTTCTTTTTCTTTTACTTTTATTTTCTACAATGAGAAATCTATGTAAAGATGTTTATTATATAGTACTTGCAGAAATAGAAAATATATAGAAAAACATACAATTTAAAAAAATAAACTTATATTTAAGTTTGTGATTTGTCATACTGTTGACAACTTTATACTGAGATACGTTTGAAAAATAAAACAAATAGTGGACACTCAAAATATCATATTTAATAATAGATACCATTACCTTTTGTACATAGTTCTAAGCTACTAAAATGCCAATAAAAGTTTTATGCACCAGAAAATATATGTGTAGAAAATATATTCAATCATGAAATTATTTTTAAAATTACATTACAAGTGACAGTCACAAAGTTTTGAACTTTTAGTTCACATTTGCTTACAACTTGTAAAGATGATATAACATCCAAAAAATGAAACCAGCGGAATAACAAATCATAAGAATGCATTAGAGAGGATTCATTACAAAACTGATTAAATAAAAACATGATATCGTAATTATATATGAATATTATAATAAATTTTTCTTTTCTTTACATTAATTGTGCAATTATTTTAACACGGTACTCTTTCATACATAAAGAAGATTTTTCCCTTTTTCTTTATGTAAATAATACTTTTTAAAAAATATAAGCTAAACGAGATACATTCAGAATATCTGTTTATCATATGAGAAACAAAATTTTGAAAATTACCACCAAACATCGAGACGCTCACTCCAACTCTCCCTTAAATGCATATCACCACTGATTTGAAATTTGTCTTAGTGCACATTAACTTAATCATGACATATTCTGAAAATTTAAGATTAGCGAACTTACGGAGTGTTAAACAGAACAGTTAACTACATTTTTAATACATTTTGATAAAAACTATGATGTACTTTATAGTTGGTTCTTTAGGTTTCCGGACTAGGAGAGACTTAGATCGAAGTTCGACAGTGAAGCAGAAAAGCAACATGTGCCTATGCCTGGGAAGGATAAGATAAATTTATAAATCGTCAATGCTATTTTGTTGGTCTCAAGGAAGAAAATGAAGGAACGTGTGAATTCTCAGAAGTCCTTCCTGGGGAAACACAGCGTTGCAGGAACCGATAGTGCACCCTGAATAACATGCAATCCATATACAACATTCTAATGACGAATGACTCAGGCTAAACCCCCTGCATTCGGGATGATAGATATAATATTTTTTATAATATTATAGCTAATATTCATTTATATATCTTAAGTGTAAATTATTATGATCATGCTTTAATAAATATATAGGTTATTGTCAGTTATCTGTTCGATATATGAATAATATTAATAAAATATATAATCCTTGACATCACATTGTTTATCTCAGTGAAGGCTAATTTATTTTGAAGATACTTTCCTTAATAAGTCCTCATTATCGCTATCATAAATACAAAAATTTTTTTATCTATGCAGTTAATAAAGTGTATAATATTCGTATCCAATGTTTACTGTCGTTAGATTCCATCAGAACCTTCATTTGAATATGAACTGTGCTTCATTACTTGGTAGTTTATGGTGGGATTATTTGCAATTATTACAATGTGTAATTCTAATAATTATATTGCGGCCTGATGACCGACTGACTAGCGCACAGTGCTACAGGGTATGGGTTCGAGTCCCGGTTGTGCCGTGGATGTTTGTAGGGATTCGAATTATCTTTGAACCGTTGGTCCCTGTCTAATATGGCTAATGAGCATAGGATTGGCAACCCTACCTCGTAAAAAAGAAAATATCTTAAGATACAAAATCTGCCAGCAGGGTTGCATTGAGCTGTTGCTTCCATGATGATGAATAATTATATTAATATAATTTAGTTGCTTCAGGCTAAGTTTTTAACAACTTTACGTGGAATTTTCTTTTATGTTATTACATTTATATTCAGTATCATGTAGACTGATTAACTTCAGAGAATTTCTTATGCATCTCAATTAAAAATATGTTGTTGCATCAAAAATAAAGCGTTTCACTGCTGATTAATAAAAATGTATTTATTAAAGTTAAATTGAATTTCAATATAATCATCATATTTTTATAAATTATCTTTTTCTAAATAAAATTTTATTCCTTCTATTTTATTTTGGGGCTCCATGCATTTAAAGATGAATTAAGAATAATTTTAGCACTCTAAAAATAATTTAAAATTTTATATATAAATATCTTCTTTATGTTACAAAGAGAAATAAGTTCTAATATGGAATTATTTTTGAATACAGGATTAGTTATAAGCTATGAGTTGTTTTACTTATCAATGATATTAACTGCAAAAAAAAACATTTTAAAGAATCACATGCTTTTGAAGGAAAAAAACACAATAAATATTAAGTGCTATCATATGAAATCTTCCAACTTGATGAAAAATTATGAAAAAAGTTTCTTTAATATTGTCTCGGGAACTTGAGCCACGCCAAGTCTTGCCGCGTAATCTCTTCCTGAAATCTGCAGTTTTTAGAAAACAAAAATCAAAAAATGTAACAAACTGCATCATCTACGAATATATGATCCAGAAGTTAACGTTACGTTAACCATTAACCCTCTACCCGCTAATGAGACATTATCTCTCCCATCCACTCTCCAAGGAGCATCATAATTAAACCTTTATCGCTTTAGAAAAATACGCCTCTGGGCCTGCAGTTTCATCACGCCTAAATGCTATCACTAATTACGTATTCTGTACAAAACAACACTCTAATACCACGATAAGATACGAACACACTTGTTACGAATGAGAAAAGCCAAAAATGAAGAGAATAAACTGCTACAGAAAAAAAAAAATCATAATATAACAGCCTGTTGTAGGAGAAAAGCCTTTTCTTCGCAGTTTTTTAACGGTAATTTAACGTAGCGTGGAAAATTCGTTTATCTAAAAGTCCCAGCGTCATGTGAGATGATTAAATGCAGGATTGTGGGAGGGGAAGGAGTACAAGTCAGAGAAAAGTAGTTACAACCTAAGAAAATGTGATTAGGGGAAAACTTTGGGAGAGTTATCTTCGAGGCGAAATGCAATTTTTCTTTTTAGGTAAAAATAAGAACCGTTCTCATTAAAAATATGTTGGATTTGGAGAAATTCCTTTGTCTTTTGCGCTTCAGAATACCCCTTCTAATTATTTTTGAATGGAAAGATTACGAGGATTCTTTGAGATTAAGATTGTTTGTGAATTTGAAGTGACTGAGTAATAAAAGTAATGAGTTCCGTTTGCGGCATTTTAAGTATAATTTAAATATTCTGATAAATCGAGTGTCTTTTTCTGAAGTGACCATGAAAATTCTAATTTCATCAAACACATTTAAACAACTAATAGGATGTATACCATGAAATTTTTTCAACCTATTATATCTAATCTATGTTGAGAAAATTTAGAAATTATAAATAAATTTTGAAATAATACGTTTTAATAGTAGGCAGACAGCCTTGGTCCACCATGTTGTTGGTGCGCCACTGATGATGATGATGATGAGGATTGTATTATTTATTTCGTTTAAAGCATTAAAGCGTTTTAATGTACACCTTTCATTATACTAAAAACGTTTGAACGCTTTAAAGGAAATAAACAACCTCATGGTGGACCAAAGGCTGTCTGCCTAATGACAGAATTTGATTTCTTTTCTCACAAAAATTATCACTTAGTTTTATTTATCAAGCCTGAAAAAAAAATGTATTACCGAAATATGAAATACTTGAAATCAATCTGAATCAAATCATATGGAGATAACATTTTAAAAATAAATTGATCGAAAAAAATCATACATATATCATTTGCACATAAAACGTAACCTATGCGAAGGTTGATAAAAAAAATTATGTGTTTTTTTTTTTTTTTTTTTTTTTTTTTTATATATATATATATATATTTCCCGTTGCGATGAATTTTCAATTTTTCATATTAATATATCAGATTTTAATATAAAATCTTTATGTTAATGTAGAACTATACTTTGAGATGTAAGAATAGTTTTTAGATTTTCTGCGCTGAACTTAAGTAAAATTTTTTTTTTTTTATATTCACACTCATGTTTTTGAAAATTGTAATAGAACAAAAATCCTCAGAATTGAAGGAAAAAATACAAACAAATAATTTAATTTTGAGAAAATTAGTAATATATAACGGTAATTGTGGATTCAGGATTTTTTTTGGATTTTGAATTCAGATTTTGTGGAGCCATGAATGCTATTAAGAGTTTACACACGTCGCGACATTGAGGCACAGATGGTCAAATGGTTGGCGATCTGGCGCTGGGTACCACAGATTTCGGATTCGAGACACCAGCTGTGTCATAGATGTTTGTAGTGTGTCGAAATCTGCTTTAAATTGTAGGTCTCAGTCTAATATGATCATACACGTTGTGGGGGATATTGTTACTCTTTAGCATATCGTTAGCATGTACCCGTAAAAGCGGTGCAGCCCTTGCATATGTCACAACGATTAACTATCTTTGTATTGACAGCTGCATTGGAACAACACGTCATGATATTGATTAAACAAATTTTGAAGGCGTGATTTTAAAGACAGTTAAAATACATTTGCTCCCGGCATGTAAAATTAAACTCTTTTACCTGCTCGTTAGTTGAGTAAATTTTATAGAAAAATTTGTAGAAAATATTAAAAATTATAAATACACACTTTAACCAGGGGGAGCGTGTCTGAAGAAGATCACGGACGCAATTGAATTTACGCTCTACGTTTTTAAAGACGGTTTAAAGTGGATTCCAAACCATGACACATCCATGGCCCCGGGACTCGAAAAATTAAACCGAGCGCTCTTACAAGCTGCTCGTTAGTTGAGTAAAATAGAAGATAAAAACAGGTCCATTGGAATTTGGCGCCAAAGGGCGCCAAGTAAAGGGTTGCAACTGTAAGTGAAGTGAATTGGAAATATTACAAACCACATTTGGCTACTTATTATTCAGCTGGAGTCACAGAACAGTTTCCACATTACCAAAGGCCCTATTTTGAGATATGGTGAAATAGAGTATTCTATACTGATTTTTCATTCAGTTTCTTTTATATATTTTAAAAGGTAAGAAATCATACGTCTTCATGGAAAGAATTTAATTGGTACATTAAATAAAACATTATAAACTATATTAGAAACAATTAGAAGCCATTTAAAAATAATCTAAGAAGGGAAAGGAAGAATATTTATCACGTATTGCTTAAACATTTTATAATGAAATTATAGAATACAAGAACTAAACAATGTTTGACTTTCTATTTTCTTTTTAGTGATCTTTTAGAGTAAAATGCTATTGTTTCTCGGTGCTTCTAAGGAGCCGTAAATTCTAGCATTTAATATGTAAAGCACAAAGCTCCCGACAGGAGAAATCTGGGTTTTCTATTTTATAATAAATTTCTGTGGGCTGCGTAATATCACACTTGCCACTTTAACTTAATTCATTTCCATAATTCATGAAATACAAAGGGCAGGCTTCATATTTATGAACTTTGGACGAAACATTATTTACAAAGTAAGTCATAAAGTTTTAAAGCTGACAGTTAAATAATACTAAAATATTGAAATTCCGTGCTTTCTTACAACAAGCGGAGAGGAACAAGGATGGCTTCATTCTCGTAAGTAGAAACGTCTCGGCTGCAAATCAAAATGAAATATGCGCTCTGCATTATATTTCGTCACACTTCTATAATAATGTTAAATTAAGTTGAATGTTAGAAGGAGGAATTATTTAAGTACTTTAATGCTTATACTTAGCTAAAATGTAAGCTAAATGAATAATAAAGTTGTTGTTGTTTGTTGTTTTTTCTTATCCCACTTGGCTAATTTTGCCATGCCCAGGAGCCCATACGTACTCATGGTTGAAGGGGGAGGAAGCAGCTTCTTTTGTGATGGAGCATCCGTAGGTAGAAGTCTGACTTTTGCTCCGTGACGCTCTTACAGTGATGGGAGACCGGGACCTACGGTTTAAAGTGGATTCCGAACCACTAGAAACATCCATGGCACCTCCGGGATACGTTGAAACCTGTGGCACCGAGCGCCAGAGAATAATAAAGTAAAGAAAATATTATACATTATCGCAAAAAGTTGCTAATTTTATGAAAAAATTTTCCAGCTCAGAAAGATTTCAAATTATATTGAATACTTGCCAAATTATTTTTTACAATTTTGACTTTATGAAAAGCAAGATGCATCATTGCTGAAATGGGGCTTGTCAATCAGAACATTTATGCAAGTTGAGTTTTATCTCCTCTGCAGTTGAATATGGATTCCATTTAAGTAAAAAAAGAAAAAAAGAAATGTCTTGTTGATTAAGATTAAAATTCTTTAATTCTTTTATTCTATTGTTGTTATTATTATTATATTTATTAAGTAATTAATTATTATTATTATTATCAGCAGTTTATTAAGATTTATTCTTTTATTCTTATTAAGATTCTTTGTTGTCGTTGGGGTGGCTTGAAAGATAATTTCTTTTTGCTTCACATTTGGCATAAAAGAGAAAGAAAAAAAAAAAATGGTTTCCCTCAGAAGAGTAATGCAGAATGAAGAGTCTTTCTATTTTATATTATTCATATCTATTTAATGTTATGTTATTATATTATCCACTTTAAAATGTGACTTGTCAGTCAGAACATTGGTGGAAGTTGAGTTTATGTCCTCTTCAGTTGAACAGAATATCCAGTTTGGTTATTTAACTAAAAATACCTAAAGAAATATCGTCTTGTTGATTACGATTAAGATTCTTTAATTATTTTATTATTATTATTATTATTTAACTTATTTATTATTATAACTATTATTATTTTATATATTTATTATTATTATTATTAAATTTATTATTATTATTATTATTAGCTTTTTAAGATTTAATTTTTTTATTCTTATTAAGATTCGTTGTTGTCGTTTGAGGTGGCTTTAAAGATGTTTTCTTTTTGCCTCACATTTGGCATAAAAGGGAAGAAAAAAAAAAAAATTATACTTCTTGAAAAGTAACACAGAATAAAGTCTTTTTCTGATTTATATTCTACATATCTATTTAATGTTTAATTATATTTCTTATAAAAGTACTTTCACTATTTCTTGAAGTTTTACAATGGAGACTAACTCCTTTTTTGAAATAATTGTTTTTTTAATATTTAAATTTTTTTTTAATTATCGAAATTTTATAGTTGCTGCATTAATGTATTGTTTGTAGATTAACATAAAAAGATCAATTGCTTAAAAAGGATTAAATTTTAAAATATTGAATACTTTTTTTTTTGAATTCTAATTTTAAATTTGTGTTTAAATAATTATTCTCATCAAAATGTAAACTCATTGTGTTCTCAATGAAAAGCTAAATTGTTTGAAGCTATTCAATGGGGATTCATATTTTTTAAAAAATAAAACATCAATTTCTAAAGAGTACAGAATTACTGTTTTATCAATTCCGGTTTGCAACAATTTTATAAACAAAAGTAATTTTTATTCATTAGGTAATTATTAATAAGTTTTTTTTTTTTTTTTTTTTTAGATTTTACTACACGTAGATTTTGATAAAAAGCAATAAAGTTTAGAAAACGGAAATTCTGCCTTTTAGGGGATTTCGTTATAAAAATTCTGAGACATTTGTAAAATCTTCATATTTATTACAAACTAAAAATTTGGTTAAAACAAAATTTACAAGAATAAAGTGATTTTAAGCATCTAATAGAAAAAGGATAAAAAATGGATTCTCTGAAGACATGTTAATAAGTAATAACAATTGAAAGCTAAAAATCTCGAACAATGCGACATTTATAAATAACAGATGTATAAATGAAAAATAAATAGATATCATTAATTTATTGAGTACATACTGAGTGTTTATTTTTAATTACCTGAAAATTAATGAAAATTTAATGAACAATGAATGAATAATTCTTAATGAATAATTAATGAATATATTTTTTTAATGAAAAATTAATGAATATTTCCTGATGAATAATTAATGAACAATGAATGAATAATTATTGATATTTAAAAAATTAATGAATATTTTTCAATGAATATTTTTAATGAATATTTAATGAACGAAATTTCTTATGAATATTTAATGAAAAATTAATGAATATTTCTTTTAATGAATATTTCATGCATAAATAATATGTATTCATAATTAATATTCTTTCTTACATAATATAATTCATATATATTCCATTCATAATTGCTATATATTCATATTCAATCTTGTATAATATAATTGATATATATTCTATTCATAATTACTATATATTCATACTCATTATTATTCATATATTTATTCTCGTCTAGTTAAAAGTTGAAATCTTGCACTCAAAGATTTATTTGTTATTATACTAATTGATTTATCATTGATTTATCATTGTTATTATACTAATTAATGCTCTTTCGAGTATTTATTAGAAACTACGGAAAATTCCGATGCCTTTGAAATAGTAATGAATTAAAAAAATGGGACACAAAAGTATCATTTCAAAAGCTAATGCATAATGAATTACCGATATCAAACGTAATTATTACACATCGCTCAGCTTCAAAGCAAGATATCCTTGTTATCATTAAAAAGATATTTTTTTTCTCTTTTCAATAACACGTTTATTGCACATCAAAGCCTTTGGATTTTGAATAAATACATGAAGTGAAAAATTAATCGCTGCTTTTTTGCCAGAATGTGTTCTTTCTTTATAAAAAAAAAAAAAAAAAAAACGAATTTATTTTTTGTTTTCTTAAAAAATTCTTCAAACAAAAAAAAAAAAAAAAATCTTTGAATGCAACGGAATGAATATTTAACAATGTAATGGCGTATAAGTCGCTAAATTGGCTTAAGTATGTAGTTGGACATATACTTTGTTTTATAAAAAGAATCTCACTAAAGTGAATAATTTAAAAAAAAATGTATTTCAGATTTTAAGATTCTTAACATTTTTGGAAAATGAAAACTTTATGCATTTAATGTATACAGACACTTTGGGGTTTAAACAAAACACTGTTGAAATATTTTGCGATCATTAAACTATCGAGAATAAACACTGAATCCGTCATATTATTTAGTTTAAAAATGCGTTTGTTAGTTTGGTTTTACTTATATCAAGGAATTTTGAGTCGATTTTTACAAATTAATTTATTGTAGTTTGTAGATTGGGCAATCCATTTGTAACTGTGTGTGGTTGGGTTGAAATACTTGAGGCACACATTGAAGTACTTCAGCTTTTTTTTTACACACGAACAAATACCACACACATACAATATTTAACACATTTAAAAACATATAATTTTAGATTCGTGGAAGGATTCCACTTCTAAAGCCGGAAAATCCAATACTTTGATACACGAAGGATGCGCGAAATATACTTCTCCGGGTTAGAGTCTGTAGGCAACAAATATGCAAGATAGCGTTAAATATATTTCCTTTCGGGTCAGAGATTGCAAACTAAACGTTTCTCAGGGGGAGCGGAGGTGGGCAGTATTTCCTCTCGGATGAGTGTCTCGAGGCCCCACTGACCATTTCTCCTGAATGTCCCTTTTGCAATATGTAGGAGGAAGCACGGTTAAATTTTTTTTCATTTTGTCTAATTTTTTATTCGTATTCTGATTTTTTACAAATTTTTTTCTTTATTTTCTATTATAATAATAGTATCACGATTAATCAATATTTATAGAAGATTTTGCAAGATGTTATAGGCTATTTTGTGTCCGCTTAAATTCAGGTATCTTTGTATATCACGAACATCACATTAAGGCTAGAGGGTAAAATAGTGGGAGGATTATTTGGACATTAAGACATTTAGTCTTTCCATTGATTGTAGTTTGAGATAAAAATCAGAACATTCCTATCAAGCAATCCAATTGCAGAAGGGAATTACCCATTAGTACTGTCTCCTTTAGTAAGAAAATAAGATAACAATGCACGTCGTCGTACTACGGATTGGATTCTTATCCATTTACATATTAGCTTTTAAAAATTGCAGCTGATTATGGAAGGAGTGAAAATGGAATTTCGAAAGAAAAATTTATTGTTTAGAATTAATTTCATATTTATTAAAGTCATTGACTATTATAAATTTATAAGAACTTTTTCAAACTGGTCCATCAAAGGTATAGTATTTCTTTCTTTGATTCACCTTGTAATATATATGTATATATTTTCTTCGGACGACAGATATTTTTATATCATGTTTCACATTATATGAGTTGCAAAAAAAAAAAGGATAGTGTCAATTTTCAACAAATAAAAACTAAACTCAATTCAGTTAAAATCTAGTCATAATTGAATTTTTAAGATTGTAATGTTTATTTAACTGAATGAAAATACGCTGCTACTTAGAAGGAATTATATATTTGTCTGCTACCATAAATTTTGCTTTATTATTTTAAAAGCTTTTACATTATTTTTTTTTTAAATGCTTCTGTGTGTATTATCGAAAACGTTGTTGTTTTGCTTCTTTTGACATGAGATTAATATTCATTACACAGAAAATATGTAGAATCAGTGTAGCAACGGAACCACCTGCTTGAATTAAGGGGTCTGCTACCATTCTACCGCAATTTTCTGTCACAACAAAGGTAACATCAACATCAAAGGTAACATCAGGCATCCACCTTACCTCTTTGTCTAGCGCAACTGAAGGATTTTACAATCTATTGATTTAAAGGATCATCTCATCAAAGACACAGAAACTTTTGTTTCGATTTCATTTGTTCAGCTTGAGTAGAGCTTTCTCTGTTACGAAGTTCCGATCTTTTATTATCAATAGTAAATGCTTTTTTATTAAACTACAGATATATAATGAACTATTTGTGATAAAATTTATATGATATCACTAGAAAATAATCTTATACAGATAGGTTAGGTAACTCACAAATAAATGTTTTGCATTTTAGGTTAAAAGCTTTCCTTTTTTTTTCTTTTAATTTTTCTATTGTTCTTTATCCTTATTTCTTTTTCCCCTTTCTTTTTTGATTTTTCTAATTTTATATTGTTAGATTTTTCTACTATGTGTTTGGCACGATTTCTGAGAAAAATCACTGATTCCTTTGAAAATATTTGTTCACCTGGTGATCGCACCAAGCAGAAATACTAACAGCTGTTTCCAGAATGAATTACATAAGTAGAATAGTAGTTTAGATTTAGAACATCATTTATTTTCGCATAAAATATACAATTGAAAATAAAACAATTAAAAATAAAAGTTATAAAATTAAAAAAAATTAGTCTTGGGATTTTTAAATTAGTCTTAACCTGTCGGACAGAAAAAAATAACAAAATGAAAGTATATTTAAAAGAAAAAAACCCAATACATTTTCCCACTCTGTAGACAGGTTGATTTCATTATCCAATTTAATATATAGTGACGGATGATAAAAGAAGGACATTTTTTTAGAAGAAATTATCCTATATTTAAGTATATGAGATAAAATCTGGAAAACACCTACTTGATAACCTACTACTACGCCACACGACATCACTGTGCCCAGAGCTGAGTTGCCTTTATCCAGTTTGGGAATGATGTGGGTGAAATTGAACGGACACACGATGGAGGTGGAAAATTTTGCAAAATTCATTTTCGGCGGTAGAGGTACAATAGATAGGTACTTTTTGACAACTCTGTCTAAATCTTCATCGAGTCATCTTGTTCTAAAACCATGCCTGCAACGTGCCTCGGCGTAAGATTTGAGCCAGATTCCTCTCGCAACCACTGATCCACGAATTGGGCATCTTTGGAGTTCCTGGGTGATTTTTCCCGGGAATTTCCTTGAAGAAACTCTAAAAATTATTCTACGCCTAAAATTTGCAGCAATGATTTTTTTAATTTTTCTGATTTCACACAATCCTTCTTTCATTATTTCAGTTTCTTTAATTACATTTACATTTTTATTTTTGAGTGAATAAGACATCTTTAAAATTATTACTATTCTTAAAAATGCGAAAAGTTAAATTCAATTTTCAATTTCAGCTTAGAGAAATGTTGTATGTCTAGAAAATAACAATGATATTTATTTCTATTTCACTTCAAATAATAATATGTAATATGTAATTTGAAATAATATTTGAATAATATAATATGTTATTTAATAAAGCTTTGGTTTCTCATACATATTAAAAATTATTTCTCAATCTATAGATGAAAATTTTAAGATATATAAAACATAAATATTTAATGAAAATAAAAGCCACCAAAAATGAAATAAGCAATAATAACTCATGTACTTTTTTAAAATGAAATAAAACTGAAAATGATAAGAATATTTTTTATCTTAAATAAAGAATTGCATTAAAATAAACCAAATACTAATTTAAAATTAGAAATATAAATTTAATTATGCATTCGAAAATAATTTTCTGGGCAAAATTATACGCTTTATAATAAAATAAGAATAAAATTTCTTTTGTTTTAAAGAATTGTAAGGCGAAAACTTTTTATTACAGTCCTAGAAGCTAACAATTGATCATTTTATTTTGCAAACTATTCACTTATTTTTTGTATTGACAATACATTATTAATTAGTATGTTATAATTTGCTTAAAGGACCAAAGGGATGAAGCCATATTTTTCCGTGCAACTACTTATTAAGAAACAAAGTTGTTATAGAATTGGAACATAATTTTTATTCAGATAACTTCAAATTAATAAATAACAAATGACGTGAGGACGGTGAGTGATTAATAATTTAATTAAACTTTCTAAGCTTGATTAAATTTGATAGTACTCCAAACGTATAACAAAACCTCTAAGGTATATTCATTTAATTAAATTTTTCAGATGAAACTAATACAAAAAAATTAATATTTAATATCCTACACAAGAAACACGGTAATTTTGGATAAATATAGTTTAACATATTTTAATTTTTTAATTTAATAAATTGCAATTAAATTTTTTTTTTTACAAAATATATATCTATTTATACACCAAAAGGAAATTAGAATTTGATTTTATCTTGATTTTTCTTTTTTTTATTCTTAAATGTATCAATATAATTAAATAATTAAATTAATCAATATAATTAAATGTAATAATATAATTTAAAAAAAAAGGAATTTATTAATATGGTAATTTTATTTTTGATTGGTATTTCCAATGGTAATTTGTGCCAGTGGTATACAGGAAGGCTTGGGTTTAATTCACTGGTGGCGTTCCTTGCAATCACTGCTTTCAGAAACTTATATTATGTATAAGTGTCAGTGATAATTTGTATAAATGTGGGCAGTTGACTGCAGAACGCATGACTAATTGATGCACAATAAAATTGAATCATTTCTTATTTTATTTTTGTTTTATTGCAACTGCCAATGTAGACAGTTAATATTTATGCCATAAGCAAGGGCTGCACTGCTGTTACTCATTTAGCACTACCAGGGGCACTTGCAGCTTGAAGATATACTATGGACGCGAGTAATACTACCCCCAAAACGCTCTACAATTTTATTAACACCGGCACCTCCTCTTTAAAGCGGATACCGAATCACTACAAAGATCCATGGCACAGCTGGGATTCAAACCCGATACTTGTGGTACCGAGTGCCAGACTGCTAGTCACTCGGCCCTCAGGCCCACTAATTCTTATTTAAATATAATTAATTTGATATCAAAATGCCAACACTAAGATATTTTCGACTCACAATCGTAAATCATGCGCTATGATGGAATATAATAAAACGTATTGTTTTACATACATGCATTAAAAGTATAAAAAATAAAGAACGGATATAAGAGAATAATTTTTTCTACAGTTACATAGACTTTACACGTATTATAAAACACCAATGTGTTTTTAATTCCATTGGCAAGTTTAAAGGACAACATATATCATAATAAATGAATATAAAGAGCAAGATAGAAACAAATGACATCAGTTAACCCATCCACTTAAATCTGGTAATCCAATAACGCTTCCATAAAGAAACAGGAGGCAGTGCAGAATAAAAAGGAAGGTGAGACATATCCATTTCTTCTTGGTTATCGCACAGGAGACAGAGAAGGTCAGGGAGTCAGTTTAATTCTGTGACGGTGTTTGCGGAGACAATCGTGACCACAGAATAGCTGTAGAAATGTCATCGATGATAATGGGACAAACCACCTGCGTTCCACTGCAGAACTCTAGAAAACTCACACTGAGAGTCATACTGAAGGCCGTGTTTGTAAATCATTTTGTTGTAACAGACGTTTCCTGCAGTGCACCCCAAGTAGGTAGATCTACTACATTGCACTCCATATAACACCAATATACATATAATTATAATTAGAGTATTTATGAAGTATGTATATAAATATAATCTTAATATACTCAGAAATTTATGAGAAGCTTAAAAGAAAGCACCAGTTTCGAAAATTTCAAGTTTATATCTCTTTATGAATTATAATTAAAACCATTTATATCGCGAGTTTTTCATATTTATTGATCCTTTTTCTGACTACCATTTTTTAGAATGGTAGTAATAGAATGTGTTATAGATTGTACTAGGTTAAGTTCACAGAATGCATTAAGAATTAATATAACAAGAAAATAACACATTAATACATACATATGTGATTTAAGTCTTCCAGACAAAAATCAATAATAATAGCGATTATTGCTAGTTGAAGATTATTGAGAAACTTAATATTTTTAAAATAAAAGGCAGGTGAATAAAAGTATGCATATTTACATATAAAAAGTTTGTCACAAACTTTGTATTAGCAACGTACGTCCTTGGTATTTAATAAACTATTATTTTTATAAAAGTTTAAAAGTGATTCCTGATATCTAATTTTTAGTTGATATTAAATTTTGGAAATAGTCTTCAAACATAAATATAATGGATCCCCTTACAAGAGCATACATTGACTTATAAATTGATTTATAATTCCTTATTTTTCAGATAAAATTCATTTAATAAAATTAAATATATGCAAAAACAACCCAAATAAATAAAAACAAAAAAAAATAATAAATTCTATTTCATAAGGACATGGAAGTCTTTTATATTTTTTGAAGAATATTTTTGGATATTTTCATTGATTTTTCTAAGTATTCAGTTTTAATGAATTTCTAATTTTTTTTTTTTTCTCTTCAAGCACATCTGGCGATTACAGTTTATGAAAGAAAATTATGTGCTGTTTCATACCACAAAAAAAATTTAAATTTCAGTTTTAAGAAGAAAATAAATTGTAAACATCAAATATCTATCTTGCATGAAATTAGGTTTTGTAAGGATTATATTAAATAAATAAATATTTAATTACTATCTAAGATGTTAAAAAAGAAAGTTGAGTTTTTAGAAATTAATTTTCTGTAAAGATTTGATTTTTTAACAGCCTCTTTGTTTATTTAACAGCCCATGATAGAAATTTGCAATAACCAAAGGAAGAACACCATTCTATAAAGATTAAGGCTAACAAAAGTTAGTATTAATAAAAAATTATAGTTTTGGTAACTTGAAATGCACAGTTATAAATGATTCTCCTATTACATAAACGAAAAATTCATGAAGCACTTAAAAAATATTTAATTACATACTGTCAAATGATTTTTTTTTCTTGAAGTACAGCTGGCGATTAGCTTATGAATGAATATTATGTGCTTTTTCACACAAATAGAAAAAATAAAAATGTCAGTTTTTAGAAGAAAATGAAATATAAACATCAAATATCTGTCTCGCCTGAAATTAGGTCTTGTAGGGATTATAGAAAATAAATAATTATCAAATTACTGTCTAAGGTGTTAGAAGAAAAAAAAAAGAGTTTTTACAAATTAATTTGAAGTAAAGATTTAATTTAAAAAAAATATTTTGTTTATTTAACAACCAATGATAGAAATTTACTACAAATAAAGGAAGAACTCCCTTCTATAAAGAAATAATGTTATCAAAAATCAGTATTAATGAAAAATTATAATTTCTCTAACTTGAAATGCATAGTTATAAATGGTACTTCTATTACGTAACGAATAATTTATGAAATATTTAAAACACATTTGATTATACAATGTCAAATGGTTAATTTTTCTTCAATCACAGCTGGTGATCATTGTTTATGAAAGAAAATTATGTGTTGTTTCAATATGTGTTGTTTTGCAACAAGTAAAGGATTTAGAAACAAAATTAGAACAAAATGCTGTAAAAAATATTGCTATCAAAAGTTAGCGTTAATAAAAAATTATAGCTTTGACAACTTGAAATGTATAATTATAAAAGGTTCTTCTATTACATATACAAATAATTTATCGAATATAAAAATATTTAGTTATGCATTGTCATATAAAAACGTTGTGAATGGTTTGATGTAGCTCAAATTCACGTGAAATTATGAAAAATATGAACTCATTTTCTATTACCTTAACGAATAAAAGTTAAACTCTGTTTCCAAAAAGAAAACGCTGGGATAAGAAATCCCCAAGCAAATATATTTTTCCTGTAATGGATTCTACCAAAAGTTTTTCTTGCTACACTTAGGCAAGCATTACCAGGATTACTAAAACTAATGCCATTAATGGAATAAAAACCCTGTTTTAACGGACTTATGCTTACTTATTCTGCTTTTTCAAGTCTAGAATCCTTCTTTGATTATCTATATAATAATAAAAACATTCTAATAATAAATCAATTACATTCAATTTATGGGCATAAAGATGTCTTTAAATTGTATAGATAAGAAATAACCCGTGAATATATTGCTAATAACAATTGTTTTCCTCGTTTGTTATATTTGATTATTTTTTTTTCTCGTCTGAAAAGATATAGAGAATAATTAGGGCGCCAAAATTTAAATATATTTTAAAAGGATATTTTGAGTAATTTTTAGGTAGTCCTTAGTTACTTTAGCAACATTCACCTTAAATCAATATAATTTTGTATCTAGTGGGAAAGTATCATGAATTCATAAGTTAGAATATCAGTTGTTTTGGTTTTTGAGAAATAAAGATTTGCTTTCGTAAGATCAAAATAAAGTTCTAAATTAGAATACTTTGTTTATGTAGTGTAACAATTTATTTATAATGAATGTCGTGCAAAAAGTGATGAAAAATAACTGGTTTATTTCTAAAAATATATCATAGACCAAAACAAAAATATATTTAGGAAGTAAATATTTAGGAAGTTTCCCATGCAGTTTATCTGAAGTACGTCCCAGTAGATAGAGAAAAGATCAAAAATGAAAGAGTGCAAAATAATAATTTTTAGGAAACAAAATATATGAAAATGCAAAAAAAGAAATCTTTGAATTTGCGGATAGCAAGAGAAATAAATAAATGAAATATAAACCGATCATAGACTATTCATTTTTTCAGTGGATTTAAAAATTAAATTGTTTTTATAATTTAAAGTAATATACAGATAAGAAAATTTTGATTGATTAATATAGCTCATAAAAATATTTTTTTAACTAATATCATTTTTATTATACCTGTTTAAATTATATATAAATATGAAATTTAACATATATGAGTAGATAAAACAGTGACATAGTAGAGCTCTGTTTTGAACTGATTAATACATATTTTACAATAATTAAAAATATATTACATATAAAATGTGAATTATATTTACTAACTTTGTACAACTCAAATATTTGATAACTGGAGAAACATAGTGAAATTTCTGTTAAATATATACATCAAAACACAATGCATTGTACGCAGCATAACCCTGCCGTATTAGCAAAGAAAACGATGTTTACAAAAGACTTGAAAAGGATATTTGGGATTCCTTGTTATTTTAGGAAAAGCCATAGAAATTTAGAAATCAGTCAACAGCGACAGCGATAAACGTGGTTAATATTGTCACCTGCTGTCAAATGTTTACTTACCAGAACTATATCAAGTATTTTGTGCATAATGTATTTTAACTAAATTATGATTGGATAATATATTTATTTATGATAATATATTATCATGATAATTTAAACTATGATTAGTTAAATATATTTATATTTAACGAAGACAAAATTTAAAAAAAAAATATATAATTATATATTATAAATTTGGATCAAAATATGTTTAAGTGTTTTAAGGAAGACCATTTAAAATAAATGACACATGCTATAAATCGTTGATTAAACTTATATTCAATAGTAAAGGGCGTCACTGAATTCATGGGCCTCACTTTAAGGAAATGCAAAATACACACAAAGCAGAACGTTTTATACAGAAATGGGGGGAAGGGTGGAAATAATTGTTTTTGCAGTAGAGTACATTGACGTTGAGCTTCACTACAAATATACTTTTAACAGGTGAGGCTACCTGCACGCGTAACGGAGTAGTTAATTCCCATGTATAGGCTTCTTTTTAACTATATGACAGACGTCCACAAATGTTTCAGAAGCAGTTCTCTGTTAATGAGCGAGTGTATATTGTAAATAAATTCCTTATTGGCTCATATTTGCTGCTACATCGGCTCGTACGAAGTATCGCATCTTCCTGGAAAGGTGTTAAAAATTACCAACCTTGAACATTTTTATGTTCAAGGTTGGAGTGTGAAATGCCATGTGGTTTCAGCACGATAGGGCTTCAGCCCATTTGTGTACTAACGTGCATGATTCCCTCCATGTTAAGCTTGGCTCTCACTGAAATAGATGAAAGGGACCAGTCTCTTGGATAGAATGCTCACACGATTTATTAAGTATTGATTTTTGTTTTTATAGAGACATTTCAAAGCACTCATTTACGAGACTCCAATTGACTCTTATGAGGACCACATTGCAAAGCTTTCCGTCGCTACTGCAGTTATTCAAGAAATTCTTGGTATCTTCGAAATGTTGTACCAACTAGATTACTTACTAGATGGTAAGTTTGTATGATGTTGGTGGGTGAACAATTGAGCACTTACTGTAATTGGTATGTAAATAAAATATATTTTTCATTTATTCGGCATTTCTCGTTTTCAGCTTACCATTTTCATTTAAAATCCTACATGGCTATAAAAATAAATCTTTATGTATACGTTACTTTCCTTAAAGTTTCGCTTATGAATTTATGGATATTCTGTAGTTGATGTTAGGTACACTGGTGTGCAAAATCTAAGCGACAAACAAATAAACGAACTTGGACGAACGGAACTACAAACGAACGGGAGATCACTAAATAACAGTGATTTCCTGTAACAGTTATTACAGTGAATATTTGGAGCTCAGTCCTCTGTAATATTTTGAAGCCATAATAATTTGCCGTTCGAGCACGTCAGTACTTTCCCTGATGTAATGGGGTAGAAGTATTTCCCGTAGCAACTGACATTATATCTGTAACAACTATAATAAATTATCCGTAACAAATTATTTCCACAAAAACTGCCATTAAGAAATGCTTGGGCCACTCTCATCTGTAATTGTAAAGATCGGAGAGATCAAAGAGAACTAGTCTTTACATTTTCTACAACGTTGTTAGGGGATGAGTAACTATCAATGGGATATAAAATTAAGTAGAACGGGTAAATAGACCATTTTATGAAGACGTCACATCACTTTAAAGTGAGAGACACTTGTTGTCCCATTGGCCTAAGCAACTGTTGAACAATGTTGCTGTTTGATTTAATAATTCGTTTCACTGATAAATGATATGTTGTTCTTCTTGGCCATTCCCCACCAACCTATTTTACTGCTGTATCTGTAGTTTGGAAATTTTTCACATCATATAAAATGACTCTTTTTACCGATTCGAAACTATCGGGTTGCTACGCTTATCCCACTACTATCCTCCTCAAGCTTGCCGAGCCTTCTATTATGCTTTAAGTTTTTTAGATTCTTCGTTTTTTTATATTTCTTTTAGACATATTTTCGTAACCAACTGATTTGAATTTTCTGAGAATATCTTTAGTATTACATTTTGTCTTTCTTTTTGTTGTGTTCTTGTACTACGTAAGCTGAATACCCATTTATCTTACCCGCTTATACGTCTTTACCTGAATACCTGGCGTTACCCGTTATTTTTTGTTCCTGATATTTGCAAACAAATTATATTTGTGTGCATTGGGGTTTCCATCTTGTACAAACCAATCTTTTTTTTCTAAAATTTCATGGCTGCTTAGAAATTACATTGCTGCTTAAATTTACATGCTAATTGGAAAGCTATAATTGTATATAAAAATAAAAGTAAAATATTTGTATATTGTATGTGTTTCATATAACCTTGAAATTTCTTATAAAATAAAAGCTCTATTTCTTTCATTTGATTTATTATATTTTTATCTGGAGGGAGCCATATATGCAAAAATTTTTTAATCATTTTTTATTAAATTAAAGCTCTTTTTATAATAAAATTGCATTTTCAGTCATATCATCTTATTTATTTAAGAATAGCCTGTTTTCCTGAGTAACTTTTAAATAATCACAAAAAATGAAACTGGAAATTAAAATATTAAATAATTAATTTGTATGGCCATACTACAAATTAAATACTTACAGGTCTAATTTTTTTAAGGTTAAGAATTTTTTATTTTGAGCATACATAAAAAAAAAAAAATCATGAAAATTCTCTAATTAATCCCTTTTAATTAAACATACATAATTTTTTATTTACACTTCTGGAACTCAAATGCTCAATGATATTTAAAAGTATGAAATAATTTCTACGCAATTTTTTTTTTTTATTTTCTTGTATTTATTGTACTATTAAATTCGCTTAATGCTTCGCTATTAAACTCGCTTAAGCCTTTCTTTTATTTTCTGAATTTTTTTATTAATCTATTCATATTTATTTTGATCTTGTTCCAACAGAAATTAAATATGTATATACTATTCTTAATACAGATATAGGTATTTGGAATTATAAATGCAGGTAAGAACGCACTTTTTTAAAATTAAAATAATGTTATTTTTGGTGAAATGATCTAAAATATTTAATTTTAGAATAAAATTTATTTAATAAGTTTTAATATTTAAAATAATGTTAATTTTTTTATTGATTAATGATATAAAGCAATTTACATTAAAAAGCGAATTACTCAATTACTGTTTTCGTACTTTTTTTATCTGCATTGTTTAAACAAATGTAAAATGCTAGTGTTCTTGAGTGTTAAACTTTTCCTTCTGAATTTTTACAATCATGTTCCTATGATTCTACTAATTTTTAAGGTATTTTATTTTTACATTTTTTACCGTTTTGAGTCTGACATTATTGGTTACTTTAAAATGCCAGTTTACAAAATTTGTTAGAAAGGGATAATTACTGCATCGAATGATGGAGATTTTAGTTTTCTATTAATTTTTAGCTCATTTTTTAAAAACTTTCTTAAACTTTTCTCCAATAAATATTTTCTTATTACATTTGTCAAACAATTAGTATAAATTGTATACTGTATATTGAAGGTGGGAAAGACTGTCATATATCAATATCTGTAAGTGTATTCTATGAATATGACATTTTAGTCATTGAAAAAATGCACAATTTAGTTCAGGAATTTTTTCAGTAGTGAACTGAATAGAATCATATTTAATATTTATATTAAATCTCTTTTTCATAAATTCAATAATAAAATAATGATTGAAAAACAACAATAATCTTATAAATAAATGTCCCTAAAAAGTCTATCTTCATCAACTTTAGTAAATGTTTTTATAAGTATTGACATGAAACGAACTACGATAATTCCAGAAACAAATCTATTTTTCTGAATTTTGCAAAACAGTATTTAAATAAATTTACAGAAATAGTTAAAATTTACAGAAATAGTTAATATTTACAGAAATAGTTGACATTTGCAGAAATAGTTAATATTTAGAGAAATAGTTAATCATTTTAGTTTATAACAGTCTAAAATATTTAGGTTAAAATATTTTAATAATTATTTACAGAAATAGTTAATAAATATTTTTATTTTTCCATTTGTTCTTAATAATGCTATCGTTACTATAGCAATGGCATAGTAACGAAACTGAATCGAATTTATTCTTTTTTTATTACTTCTACAAGAAAATGGCCCCTGTGTATAACATATTATACTTAAATGTCTTATTTCAATTATTTCGCATTAAGCATTGAAAAAAATAGATGAAAACAAATAGCTTCTTAACTCTTGTACAACACATGCTTAATTTGTGTTCTCTAGGTGAAATAAAGTTACGCACTCGATACAATCTATTTACACAATGTCTGCATAAATAAGATTCCTTGTTGTGTTTGCGCTCCTGCTGCAAGCTACATAATTCAGCATCAATGCCTTGAAATAAATGTTACCTCAGCATCAAGCCGAATGTAGGAATGCAACCGAAATCTATTGCTTTCACTTGGGGCATAAACCTCCCATTTGTCTAACTGAATGCGGATAATAATGTTTCCGAGTACGGCGCCATACGCATGAAATATAAAACATCTCTTTGCTCAAAAGGTTCTCTTTAGGGAATGCCAGCATGCGGTTTCTCTACTAATGAGGTGTTGAGTTTCATGTTTTATTCAGTACCATAAAATACTTACCGAGTCTTTTGTAATTCTCTCGGACTGCTATATCTGGCTTTGCTTTATTTTTGCTTTTTGGGACTAAATTTGTAACAACTTTACTTGGAGAAAGAAACTGAAATTGGCACAATGGATAGTGGAGATGATGTTTTATTTTACGTTCATTTTTGATGTTGAGTAGTTATTAAAGAAAGTGCTTCCCAGAAATTTTAGTTTTGTGTTTAAGACAAATAGAAAAGTCATTTTTTAGTTTTTTTTTGCTTTTATTTTCTACAATGATAAATCTTTGAAAAGATCTATATAATATGTGGAGAAATACATAATATATAGGAAAACACATAATAAAAAAACAAACTTATATGTAAGTTTGTGGTTTGTTATACTAGGGTATAACTAGTAACTTATATCTCAGTATAACTCTCATACTGAGATGCAACCGAAAAAAATATAAAAAACAGTGGTAACTTAAAATAGCATATATAATAATAGGTACAACAACCTTAAGTACATAATTCCAAGTTACTAAAATATTAAGTAAAAGCATTATGTACCAATAAAAGTATTATATACCAGAAAATATATCTGTTGTAGAATATATACGCAATCATGAAACTATTTTTAAAATTAAATTAATATGTTACACTTTCAAACATACAACATGATTTCTCCCCTTATACATTAAGGTCCTTATTTAAAAAAGACTTTTAAAATAATAAGCTAAGTAAGAGGCGTTTAGAAGTATCTGTGTGTATCATATGAGAAATAAAACCTTGAAAATTCCCAGCAAACATAGAGACTTTCACACCAACTTTCTCTTCAATGCATGCCACCCGCTAATTTGAAATTTGCCTTCCTACACATAAACTTAAGCATGCTATATTCAGAGCGTTTATGATTAAAGTCACACGGAGAGTTAAACAGGACAGTTAGCTACATTTTTTATTACATTTTGACAAAAACTATGATGTACTTTATGGGTTAGTTCTATAAGTTTCCGAACTAGGAGAGATTTCGATCGAAGCCTGATAGTGAAGCAGAAAAACTCATTTGTCTGCGCCTGGGAAGGACACGATAAACTTATACATCGTAAATGCCATTTTGTTGGGCTCAAAGAGGAAGGAAGGATCGTGTGAATCCTCAGAAGCCATTCTTAGGGGACTACAGAATTGCAGAAACCAATGATGCACTCTGAATAAAGTGAAATCTATATACGATATTCTAGAGGCGAGTGGCTCAGGTCAAAGCACACAGTATTTCGAAAGCAACAACAATAATAAAAGCAGTTATAATAAAATTTAATTCCTACTGAAATTTGATATTTTATTTTGTAGGACAATGATCATTTTTATATTTAATATTTTATATAATATCATAGCTACTAATCAAAGCACACAGCATTTCGAAAGAAACAACAATAATAAAGTAGTTGTAATAAAATTTAATTCCTACTGAAATTTGATATTTTATTTTGTAGGACAATGATCCCTTTTATATTTAATATTTTTTATAATATCATAGCTACTAATCAAAGCCCACAGCATTTCGAAAGCAACAACAATAATAAAGCAGTTATAATAAAATTTAATTCCTACTGAAATTTAATATTTTATTTTCTAGGATAATGATCACTTTTATATTTAATATTTTTTATAATATCATAGCTACTAATCAAAGCCCACAGCATTTCGAAAGCAACAACAATAATAAAGCATTTATAATAAAATTTAATTCCTACTGAAATTTAATATTTTATTTTGTAGGATAATGATCACTTTTATATTTAATATTTTTATAATATCATAGCTACTAATCAAAGCCCACAGCATTTCAAAAGCAACAACAATAATAAAGTATTTATAATAAAATTTAATTCCTACTGAAATTTAATATTTTATTTTGTAGGATAATGATCACTTATCGATATAATATTTTTATACAATATCATAGCTACTAATACTTTATACACCTTACGTGTGATTGATTATGATGATGTTTTGATTAAATACATAGATTATTATCAGTCAACTGTTCAATATATGATAAATCTTATTAAAATATATAAGTTGAATCGTTGATTGATTATTGCGTATCTCAGAGAAAACTCATTTATTTTTAAAATACTTTTCTTAATAAGAATATCGTTATCATAAGTACAATATTCTTTCTGTCTCTACTTTAATTTATAATATTTGTATCCAATGGTGATTATGGTTAGATTCCATCATAACTTTCATTTAAACTTGAACTGTGTTTCATTACTTGATTATTTATGGTGGAATTATTTGAAATTATAATTATTTGTAAATCTAACAATCATTTTGTTATAATTTAATTGTTTCACTTGGAAAAGACATTGAAACTTCCAAAATGCTTGCAGGACTTTTGTTTTATTATCTTATTACATTTACAATCATGTATCATTCAAATTGTTTACTTCAAAACAGTTCTTATGCATCTCAATTAATGATCAATATGTTATTAATTATTCTATTTTATTGCATAAAAAAAATATTTTTCATTTCTGATTAATAAAAATGCATTTATTGAAGTTAAATTAAATTTCTGTGTAATTATTATGTTTTTATAATTTTTTTTCTAAACAAAAATTTTATTCTTTCTATTTTATTCTGGGGCGCTAGGATTTCTGTTTTATTTTGGTATTTAAAAGTGACTTAAGAATAATTTCAGCATCCTAAAAATAATTTAAAATTTTATATATAAAAGAGATTGTTCTCTTTTATTTTTCTTTATGTTAAAAGAGAAATAAGTTTTATTATCTGATAATTTTAATTACAGGATTAGTTATAAATTATGAGTTGTTTTACTTATCATTGATATTAACTGAAAAAACAAAATTTCAAGGAAAAAATACAATACAAACTAAGTACTATCATGAAATATTCCAACTTGATGAAAAAATTATGAAAAGTTTCTTTAATATTGTCTCGGGAAACTTGAGCCACACCAAGTCTCTCCATATAATCTCTTCCTGAAATCTGCAGTTTTTAGAAAACAAAAATCAAAAATTTAACAAGTTGCATCATCTACGAATATATGATCCAGAAGTTAACGTTACGTTAACCATTAACCTCCTACCCGCTAATGAGACATTATCTCTCCCATCCACTCTCCAAGGAGCATCATAATTAAACCTTTATCGCTTTAGAAAAATACACCTCTGGGCCTGCAGTTTCAGCACGCCTAAATGCTATCACTAATTACGTATTCTGTACAAAACAACACTCTAATACCACGATAAGATACGAACACACTTGTTACGAATGAGAAAAGCCAAAAATGAAGAGAATAAACTGCAACAGGAAAAAAATCATAATATAACAGCCTGTTGTAGGAGAAAAAAAGCCATTTCTTCGCAGTTTTTTTAACGGTAAGTTTAACGTAGCATGGAAAATTCGTTTATCTAAAAAGTCCCAGCGTCATGTGAGATGATTAAATGCAGGATTGTGGAAGGGGAAGGAGTATAAGTCAGAGAAAAGTAGTTACAACCTAAGAAAATGTGATTAGGGAAAACTTTGGGAGAGTTATCTTCGGGGCGAAATGCAATTTTCTTTTAGGTAAAAATAAGAACCGTTCTCATTAAAAAATATGTTGGATTTGGGGAATTCCTTTGTCTTTTGCGCTTCAGAATATCCCTTCTAATTATTTTTGAATGGAGAGATTACGAGGATCCGTTGAGATTAAGATTGTTTGTTTTGTGAGAATTTAGTGACTGAGCGGTTTCGGTGTAATTAAAAATAATGCATAGTTCCGTTTGCTGTATTTTTAGTATAATTTAAACATTCTGAGGAATCGAGTGTCTTTTTCTGAAGTAACCGAGAGAAATTCTAATTTCATCAAACTTAACTCAAACATATTTAAACAACTGACTAGATAGACACTATGAAATGGTTACTACTGTATTATATTCGACATATTATGTCTTACCTATCTTGAGAGAATTTTAGAAATAATAAATAAATTTTAAAATAATTACATTTGCAATAGTAGGGGCAGACAGCCTTGGTTCACCATGAGGCTGTTGTGCCACTGATGATGATGATGATGATGATGATGATGGTATTTGGTAGTAATATATGATTCTAAGCTTTGCCACCGATGTGTAGCTATAAATGAGATGTAACGTTAAGGACAATGGGTAAATAGGCTATTTTTATGAAGACGTCTGATTACCTTAAAGAACGACCCTTGACATCCCATTGCCCTACAGAAATGCTAAACAATGCTTTTGCTGTCTGGTATCGAATTCTTTTCACTTACAAGAAGATATATTGCCCATTCATTGACTTTTTCTTCTTGGCTAATCCCAATAAACAGTTTTTACTGCTGCATCTGCAGTTTGGAAGAATTTCCAACCTTGTAAAATGACATTTTTACCGATTTGAAATTATTGGTCGGAAACTTTCATTACACTAAGCTCCTCCTCCAGCTTGTCAAGCCTTTTATGACATAAAGTTTTAAATGGTTTTTAAGACATATTCCTTGTCGAACTGATTTGAATTTGCAGAGAATGTCATTACATTTTGTCTTTCATTTTATTGTTTTCCTGCACTGATTGCAAGCATTTTGTATGCCCTAACGTTACCTGTTACTTCTTGTTCCTGATATTACCAAACGAATTATGTTTGTATACATTGTAGTGATTACAAATCAATCTGTTTTCTAAAATTTCATGGCTGTTTAAATTTATATTATTGCTTATATTATATTTTTAAGGTTGAGAATTTTTTTATTTGAAGCATACATAAATATCATAAAATCTCTAATTAATCCCTTTTAATAAACTAACATAATTTTTGATTTAAAACTTCTGAAATTCAAAATTTTAATGCATTTAATTATTTAAAAATATGAAATAGCTTGCACACATTTGAAAAACAAGATAAGAAGTAATTTTCAGAAATACTTCAAGATATCATTAATATTTTTTTTTTTTGTTTCTTGTATTTATTGCACTATTAAAATCGTTTAATGCTGCACTATTTAATTCGCTTAAGCATTTTTTTAATTCTTTTATTAATCTGTTCTTAATTTTTTTAATTTTTTTTATTAATCTATTCATATTTATTTTTACCTTGTTCAACAGAAATTAGATATGAATATATTTTCCTACTGCAGATACACACCTTTCTGCAAATTAGAAATATAGGAAAAGAAAGTAATTTTTTAATTAAAATAATGTTTTTTTGGTAAAGTCATCTAAAATATTTCATTTTAGAGTAAAATTTATTTAATAAGTTTTATTATTTAAAAATAATGTTATTTTTTTATTGATTAATGATATAAAGCAATTTAGAAGGAAAACCGATTTACTCAGTTACTGATTTCCTAACAATATCTGCATTATTTAAATGAATGTAAAATGACAGTGCTCTAGCGTAAGAAAAATTTTGCTTCGAATTTTTGCCAATCATATTCTTTTTAATTCTACTCTTTTTTAAGGTATTTTATTTTTACATTTTTTCCATAATAAGTCTACCATCATTGATTATTTTCTAATGCTACTAAACAAAGTACGTTTTTAAAGGGATAATTACTGGCTCCTAACGATGAAGTTTTCAGTTTGATGTAAATTTTTAGCATATTTTTTAAAGTTTTTCAGTAACAGTAATTTTTTCTCATTTCATTTACCAAACAAAATTAAACTATTTATTGGAGGTGGAAAGCTGATTACATATCAATGTATCAATGTATGGTGTATTCTATGAACGACATTTTAGTCGCTGAAAACATGCATAATTGAATGAAGAAATTTTATCAGTATGAATGGAATATAATCAGATTTAATATTTATATCAAATTCATTTTATTATATTATTTATATCAAATTTATATCAATATTTATATCAAAGATCTTTTTATGCATTTAATAATAAAATAATGATTCAAAAATTACAATATGTTTATAAAAATATTTTCTCAAGAAATCTATCTTCATTAACCTTATAGCGAATATTTTTTAAATATTGACATAAAACTAATGACAATTAATCCGGCAACAAATTAATTTTTCTGAATTTTGCAAAAACTTTATTTCAATAGATTTACAGAAATAGTTTATATTTACGGGAAATTGTTGATCAGTTTAGTTTATAATAGTTTAATAATTTAGTTTATTATAGTCTTAGTTAATTTTTAATATTTTGTTTGTAATATTTTAAAATATTTAGTTTATAATAGTTTAATAATTATTTAAAAAAAGTTAATAAATATTTTTTTTTAGTTATCAATTTCTTCTTAATAACACCTATTGTTACTATAGAATGGATAGTCACGAAACTGAATCGATTTTATTCCTTTTTTTGTGTCTTCTTCAAAGAAAAGGACCCATGTGTATAACATATTCTTACGTTAATGACTTATTTCTATTATGTCGCATTCAGCTTTGAAAAAAATAGCTGAAAACTAATAGCTTTTAACTCTTATACAACACATGCTTTATTTGTGTTCTCTAGGTGAAATAACGTTACGCACTTGATACAATCTATTTACACAATGTCTACATAAATAAGTTTCCTTGTTGCGTTTGTGCTCCTGCTGTAAGCTACATAATTCAGCATCAGAGCCTTGAAATAAATGTTACCTCAGCATCAAGTCGAATGCAGGAATGTAAACTGAAATCTATTTCTTTCACTTTGGGGCATAAACCTCCCATTTATCTAACTGAATGCGGATAATAATGTTTCCAGTACGGCGCCATACGCATGAAATATAAAATATCTCTTTGCTCAAAAGGTTCTCTTTAGGGAGAACCAGCATGCGGTTTCTCTACTAATGAGGTGTTGAGTTTCATGTTTATTCAGTACCATAAATACTTACCTCGAGTCTTTTGTAATTCTCTCAGACTGCTATATCTGGTTTTGCTTTACTTTGCTCTTTGCGGGACTAAATTTGTAACAACTTTACTTGGAGAAAGAAACTGAAACTGGCGCAATGGATAGTGGAGATTATGTTTTTTTTTTTAATGTTCAACTTTTGATGTTGAGCATTTATTAAAGAAAGTGCTTCAAAGAAATTTTAGTTATGTGTTTAAAGAATGGAAAAGTCATTTTTTAGTTTTATTTTACTTTTATTTTCTACAATGAGAAATCTTTGAAAACGATGTTTATAATATGTGAAGAAATACATAATATATAGGAAAGTTTGTAATAAAAAACAGACTTATATGTAAGTTTGTGGTTTGTCTTAGTATAACTAATAACTTATATCGGGTAAACTCTTATACTGAGATGCAACTGAAAAAACTATAAAAAACAGTGGAAACTTAAAATAGCATATATAATAATAGGCACAATAACCTTAAGTACATAATTCTAGGTTACTAAAATATTCAGTAAAAAGTATTATGTACCAATAAAAGTTTTATGCACCAGAAAATATATCTAATGTAGTATATATATGCAATCTTGAAACTATTTTTAAAATTAAATTAATAATTGACTTTCATACATACAACATGATTTCTCCCATCATCTTTAAACGTTATTTAAAGAAGACTTTTAAAATCCAAAAATTAAACACACTGAATATCAAATCATATTAAAATTAAAACGAAAATTCCCAGCAAAGATGAATTACAAAACTTTCTCTTAAATAAAAACATGATATCTTAATAATATATACATATTATAATATATTTTCACGTTTTTTTGTTACATTAATTAAACAGGAATAGTTTTAATTTTTTACACTTTTGTACATACAAGATGATTTTTGGGTTAGTTCTTTAAGTTTCCGAAAAAGATTTTAAAATAGTAAGCTGAAACACTCATTTGTCTGCGCCTGGAAGGACCACGATAATTTATACATCGTAAATGTCATTTTGTTGGGCTCAATCATATGAAGGAAATAAAATCCTCAAAGCCATTCTTGGGGACTACATAATTGCAGAAACCAATGATGCACTCTGAATCAGAAAGTTTAAGATTAAAATCACACGGTGAGTTAGGTCAAGCACACAGTATTTAACAACATTTTTTAAAACATTTTGATAAAAATTCCTACTGAAATTTGATATTTTTAGTTTTTGAACTAGGGTGATCATTTTTGTATTTAATATTTTATATAATATCATAGTGAAGCAGAAAAACATTTGTCTGCACCTAATAAGGATTTATAATAAAATTTAATTCATCTGAAATTTAATATTTTTTTTCGGACAAAGAGGAAGGATATAAACGTTTATACAATATCATGTTACTAATCAAAGCACACAGAATTTCAAAAGAAACCAATAATAAAGTATTTATGAATAACATTTAATTCCTACTGAAATTTAATATTTTTATGACTTAGGCCAGCACCTCACTTTTTCGAAATAATAACATTAATAAATATATTTAACAAATAAATATGAGTTATTATAATACAATTTAGTTCATACAGTATTTTTTTATTTTATTTTGTATATATGTAAAGGACAATGATCCACTGTTAGATATTTATTTTCTACAATATTATAGTTATTATACATTTATATATTTTAAATGTGATTATTTTGATCATGCTTAGATAAAGTATAGTATAGGCTATTGTCAGTTATCTGTTCAATATGTAGTAATCTTATCAAAATATATAAGTTGAATCTTTAACATCTTGTTGTTTATTCTCAGAAGACTCATTTAGTTTGAAGATACTTTTCTTTATAAGAATATCGTTATCATGAATACAACGTTTATTCGTTCTATACAGTTAATTTTTTATAATATTTGTATCAATGTTGATTATGGATAACATCAGAACTTTTATTTGAACATGAACAGTGTTTCATTACTAGAAAATTTATGGTGGGATTATTTGAAATAATTATATTAATTGTAAAATTATATTACTACATTTTTAATTTTTGTTAGGGAAATTTAATTGTTTCAAATTTACTTGGAAAGAAGAAATTGAAACTTCCAAAATGCTTGGATGATTTTTATGTTATGGCATTTACATTCATGTAGCAGGCAAATTGTTCCACTTCAAAACGCCTCATGCATCTCAATGAAAGATCAATATGTCATAAATTCTTCTATTTTATTGCATGAAAAAATAAAGATTTTCACTATTGATTACTAAAAATATATTTATTAAATTTAAATTAAATTTCTATATAATTATTAAGTTTTATAAATTATTTTTTTCTCAGAAAAATTTTATTCTTTCTATTTTATTTTGGGGCTCCATGCCTTTATTTTGGTATTTAAAAATTAAGAATAATTACAGCATCCTAAAAATAATTTAAAATTTTATATATAAATATCTTCTTTACGTTAAAAGAGAAATAAATTTTATTACGTAATAATTTATAATTACAGGAATTAGTTATAAATTATGAATTGTTTTACTTATCATTGATATTAACTGAAAAAACAAGTCTTTCAAGGAAAAAAATACAATACAAACTAAATACTATCACATGAAATATTCCAACTTGATGAAAAAAGAAATTTATTTATTATTGTCTCGGGAACTTGAGCCCCACCAAGTCTTTTGCTGTATAATCTCTTCCTGAAATCTGCAGTTTTTAGAAAACAAAAATCAAAAAATGTAACAAGCTGCATCATCTACGAATATATGATCCAGAAGTTAACGTTACGTTAACCATTAACCTCCTACCCGCTAATGAGACATTATCTCTCCCATCCACTCTCCAAGGAGCATCATAATTAAACCTTTATCGCTTTAGAAAAATACGCCTCTGGGCCTGCAGTTTCAGCACGCCTAAATGCTATCACTAATTACGTATTCTGTACAAAACAACACTCTAATACCACGATAAGATACGAACACACTTGTTACGAATGAGAAAAGCCAAAAATGAAGAGAATAAACTGCTATAGGAAAAAAATCATAATAATATAACAGCCTGTTGTAGGAGAAAAGCCATTTCTTCGCAGTTTTTTTAACGGTAATTTAACGTAGCGTGGAAAATTCGTTTATCTAAAAAGTCCCAGCGTCATGTGAGATGATTAAATGCAGGATTTTGGAAGGGAAGGAGTAGAAGTCAGAGAAAAGTAGTTACAACCTAAGAAAATGTGATTAGGGAAAACTTTCGGTGAGTTATCTTCGGGGCGAAATGCAATTTTTCTTTTTTAGGTAAAAAAATAAGAACCATTCTCATTAAAAATATGTTGGATTTGGGGTAATTCCTTTGTCTTTCGCGCTTCAGAATAACCCTTCTAATTATTTTTGAATGGTGAGATTACGAGGATCCGTTGAGATTAAGATTGTTTGTTTTATGAGAATTTGAAGTGACTGAGCGGTTTCAGTGTAATTAAAAATAATGCATTGTTCCGTTTGCGGCATTTTAAGTATAATTTAAACATTCTGTTGAATCGAGTGCTTTTTTCTGAAGGGACTAAGAAATCTTCTAATTTCATCAAATTTAACTCAAACACATTTAAACGAATAACTATAATGGGCAACATGAAATGGTTTTGCCGCATTATTTTCGACATATCATGTTTAATTATGTTGAGAGAAATTATACATAAACATTGAAATAATACGTTTGTAGAAGTAGACAGACAGCCTTGGACCACCATGGAGTTGTTGTGCCACTGATGATGATGATGATAGCATTATTTATTTCTGTTAAAGCGTTTTTAGTGTATAACATTCATTACACTCAAAACGTTTTATCGCTTTAAACGAATGATGAGAATGATTGTATTATTCATTTCTTTTAAAGCGTTAAAGCGTTTTTAGTGTATACCATTCATTACACTCAAAACGTTTTATCTCTTTAAACGAACGATGAGGATGATGGTATTATTTATTTCTTTTAAAGCTTTAAAGCGTTTTTAATGTACACCATTCATTACACTAAAAACTTTGTAACGCTTTAAATGAAATTAATAATATTACCATCATCATCCTCATCATCAGTGGCGCAACAACCCCATGGTGGTCCAAAGCTGTCTGCTTAATGTCAGATTTCGAGACAGAAGCTAATTTCTTTTTGCGGAGTAGGGTTGTCAGTCAGACATCCAACTTTCTATAGTTATAACCCACGGTTTTAAATTGGATTCCAAACCACTATAAATATCCATGGCACCGTCGGGTCTCGAACCCGGTAACTGTATCACCGACAGCTAGTCATCCGGCTATCAGGCCCCATATAATAATATGCGAAAGCATAAAATTGATATAAATTAAATGCGAAGAAATGTTTTTTACCTTAGTCTTTTAAAATATTAAAAAAAAATTAGTTTATTGAAGTAAAGTTAAAAAATATATAGAAAATTATTATAAGTTAAAATGACTTTAAAGATTCTATAAACTACAGCAAAAATAGGCAAAATAGGAACAACCTATTAAAATAAATTACTATACACTACCTTAGATGAAATAATGTATTGTCACAACACAAAATTTTATTGTGGGTCCGAGTTAGAATAGCCTCACTTTAGCCGTAAAATGGCCATGCCGTAAAAGACAATTAAAGGGGTACCCAGTGCCCGGAAGTATGACCGGGTGGGGTAAAGTCAGACTCCCTTTGGGTGTCCAATGTCTTTGTACCGCAAGGTCACGGACAAAAAGTATCATCAATAGAAGAAAAGAAGAAATAAAAAAAGAAGCAGCATTTTTTAACCTTTATCATGACTCGTTGCTTAACACGGGCTGATAGACTTGGTCTAGACGTTGTTGTTGACCAAGTGGGATAAGAAACAACAACAAAATAAAAGTAGATAAATTTTTCTACTGCCGTAATACAGCAGCAGGTTATTTTCTTCTGAATAGCATTGAATCTGATACAATACACCGATAATGATGACCAACGACATTGATGTTAAGTATTTGAAGTGAATATATAAGTTACGTGCAATGTATCTATTTTCCTTCATGTATAAATACAAGTCTCAAGATGTAGCAATTTCCTGCAATTGAAGTTATCTGCAAAATTTTGTGACCTGTACACTTCATAGCGAAATCCATAATGAATCCCTCATGTGACATCTCAGCAAAAGTATTTTTTTTTTTTGTTAACTTAATGAGAAATTGGGACACGGTAACTTTCTCCTTTAATATTTTGTAAATAAAAAAATAATTATTCTAAAATAATGTTTTAAATAATTTAATTCCAAGAAATTTATTTTATTTCAAATTTATCAGTACCCATAATATATCATAAATATATCGTTTTCTTATAAAATAATAATTTAGTTTTATTTGTAGGTAATATGTCACACCGAATATATTTACATAAATTTTTTCTGTTAATAATATTTCATTAACATTTTTTTTAAATCTTCATAAAAAAATTTTTTTAATTTCTTTTGTTGATAATATTTAAAACAATTTGTCATGAATAATACTTATATTTTAAATATATTTTCAGAATGCTTTGATAACTTTTATGATTTAAAATATAAATTTTCCTTGAATCCTTACTTTTATATGTTTATTTGTTTATTTATATTATCTAATTTGATAGCAAATTAAATATAATATTTCTGTAATTTCTACGTGAAAATTTAACTTTTCTGTCTAGTGAAAGTTTTTTTCAATAACTATTTTCATTGCGGCTTACCGAAATGAAGAATAAAAATTGACTTTTCATGAATGGATCCTCCTGGTTGCAGATGAGGATCATTTCATTGTTACAAAAGATTTTAGATATGGAAATACATGAAGATATGGTTTCATCCCAGTAATATCAGGGAAATAGTTTGTTTCAATAATCCAAAGTAGTATTTGTTTGGAGAAAAACGGCAAATCACTGCCCTAAGCCATACGTTTTTGCCTAGCAGACCGTTTAATAAGGTCACTATGAACAAATGCACCATTCAGAAGCCCATTGGTGTAGACCTCGCGTTTAAGGATGATTAAGCCAGACCATTTCATACACTTTCGCTTTTCATACATACTTATACACACACTTTCGCAGCATTGTATTGAATGGGGAGACTATGCAGAAATTTAATATCAAATATAAGTATATCTTTCGTGTGATAAGTATATATTGTCTGTGTGAGATCCAGGAACTTTTTGAATGCTCTGTGTATTTATGTTGTTGAATATATTTTATTTAATTTTATATTTTTGATATTTATTGTAATAGTTATATTTTAGAAAATGCATTTGAATTGTTTTGAATCATTTCTAATTTAATTAACCATAACGGACATCCACGCTTGTTCCAATCGTTGTATTAATTTGAGAAAAATTTGTCGGAACATCAATTGTAAGTGTATGCTCTGTGTTGAATGGTGTGAGGCCGATCAGTCCTGGATATTATTGAATAATGTACATGTATTGCTGATGTAAAGGCATTTATACTGTTTTGAAATATTTCTAAATTTATAACCCTTAAGAAGAGTTGTATAATTTGCTTATATTTTTTTTCGTTTATAAATGAAAATAATAATAATTCATTTCTACGTATGCAAGAAACTTTTGATTTGAAATTTATTTTAAGTAAGAATTAAAATCTAACTGGGAATTCCTATATTTATAAGAGTAATATACATATACATACATATATATATATATATATATATATATAGAGAGAGAGAGAGAGAGAGAGAGAGAGAGAGAGAGATATAAATATATATATATATATTTATATTTATATATATATATATACATATATATATACGTACCGTAAGTACCAGGCAACAAACCGAGCCGCTTAACTAAAAGAGAAAAATGATGCGTTTGGAAACTATTAATTTACGTTCAACGACTAAGTAAAGGGAGCTAAGCAAAATAAAGATAATTGTTTAACGTTATTTGGACATTGGAGTGCATTTGGGAACAAATTATTAATTAAATTTTAAAAAATTACAAAATGCCGCCTAATTACGTACACATGTTTGAAAGTTCCTAATTGATTTTTTGAAATACGATTGCTTTCTTGTTAATTATCATGAAGAAAAAAATTTCTGACACATCCAGTCAAAATGCAGACGCATATTTGTGAAGCGGTGCTCTTTGTCGAATTAATTATAACATTGCCGGCCAAATTGTTTGTTCAATCAATAAAAGACCATACATTGTAAGTGCTTAAACGATTACATCGAAGGGAAGTTAACACGATTGAATCGCTGTAAGGGTTTAAATGATGATTGTTTAACTGGAAGGCCTTAAAGAAAGTGCTAGCTGCTAAGTTAAGGAAAAGATTGAATGTTACATGCCAAATGTGCTTGATCATTGTAATAAAATTGTGTTGTTAATTTCTCAATTTAAGTCAGAAGATCTCAATTCTTAACAGTCGAGATTATTTATGAAAATTAAGGAAGCCACATAAAATAAAATAAATTCATATAAATTGCATCTAGGTGATACTCTAAAATTAATAGTGTAAGGCAGAACATATCAAAGTATTATTTAATTCATAAGCAGGCAACATTATAATTCAGAACAAAACCAAAATTTATGAAAACATGTAATAAATGTCAGTGAATCATTGCAGGTTGTCATGCTTCCTCTTTAGCTTGAGGCGTTTTCGACTAACAAAGGAATTCTGGCACATAACCTTTTATGCAGATAACATTGACATTTATTGATGCATACTCATGCATTGCAACAATAAATGGACACAATGGATTTGTAGAGGACATTGTCTCACTTTTCGCAACACTTTATTGCTATTTTAAACCACAAAAAAAGATATTGAAGAAGAAAACTTCTCTGCTTTACAAAATTAATTAGTTCATTGGAAAGTCATATTCATCTATAAAAAATTTTAATTCATTATTTCTTTCCATGCCCAAAATTACGTAAATGGCTCAGTTGTAGAATATTTAATTGAAATGCGCGGTAACTCTACTCATGGCTCAGTGATATATACAATCATGTCCATAAATAAAGGATAATTCAATATCACACAGAAATTGAACTCTAAAATAAAAATTTCACCTGTAGAATTATCACACACATTTTGAAGAAGAATATGCAAATTACAGGAAACCACCAGATGGCGCGGATAGTATTTCACAATGACGAGTGAAAGAAAGGGGTATATAAAAAATGGTGGCAAAGAAGTAAAATAGTTCACAAGCGCTTTAAAAAGCCTCTCAGTGCAATAACCGCATAGTTGTGGCACAAAGGACGCATTTGGATGATTTTTTACGTGGTAGAATTATCGGACGACTGGAATGTGGACATACCCAGCTGGAAGTAGCTGGCTTTGGCAACGATTCCAAGATGATGGTAATGTGAGTAGATGTTACAGCACAGGTCGCCCCCGAGTTACAACGCCCCGAATGAGAACCGGTATTTAGCAGTTACTGTCAAAAGAAACAGACAGAGCACAGCATCAGACCTGTCTCGTCAGCTCTCTTCAGCTACCGGTACGACAGTTTCAAGGCAGACCGTGTACAGACGCTTAGGGCACATTGGTCTATATGCTCGTAGGCCTGTCAGGTGTGTTCCACTTACCGCAACTCACTGTCGCCTGCGATTAACCTGAGGTAGAGAGCATGCATTGTGGACACCGCAACAGTGGTCTTGTGTGATGTTTTCTGATGAGTCCAGGTTTAGTTTGCAGTCTGATTCTCGCCGGACTTTCATATGGGGAGCGCCAGGTACCCTTTATCACCAAGAGAACACCATTGAACGACACCGTTACGGTGGTGCAGGATGGCTCGTTTGGGGAGGAATTCTTCTTGGTTCCAGAACTGACCTGCATGTTCAGAATGTAACGATGACAGGCCACATCTATCTGGATGTCATTCTGGAACAGCATGTACGTTTGTTTCGGGGCACCATGGGTGCTGAATTTCGGTTTATGGATGACAACGCCCGTCCTCACCGTGCAAACATTGTAGACGAATGCTTTCAATTGGAGGATATCACCCGTATGGATTGGCCAGCATTCTCATCGGACTTGAACCCAATAGAGTATGTGTGGGATATGCTTGGCCGACGAATTGCGGCCCGTCAACCCCTCCCACCCGTCAACCGGAACTTCGGAGGCATTGCTTGATGAGGGGTGTAATATTCCCTAAGATCAGATTGATAATTTGATACTCAGCAGGCCTTGGCGTTGTAAGGCCTGTATTGCATCGTCCGGAAGACATACTCCATATTAACCATCATACTAACCATGCTATACTTTTTTTTTTGTAAATAGGTTATTTTTTTAAATATGCTCCAGGGAGTAAAAATCGCAATTTTTATTAATTATGTCAAACATACAGCATCTTTTTTGCTCTTTACCTTTTGTTTAATAAATAGACTTTACAAATAAGTCAAATTTGTTTTTACTTCTGTCTCTTTCTTTACCTGAACTTCATTATCCTTAATTTATGGACATGAGTGTACATACACATAACATATATCCCGTTCTTGCTTCCATTTGTAGTTCTGTCATTTACTAAGTTCCACAGAATCTCTCATGTATCTTCATATTAAAGGCAATAACTTACTTATGACGTATCATATGTCATATGGATATACAAGCAATACATATAAATGGACATACGTTATGTACATATGATATGCATACATATAATATGTCCATTTACTATTATAAAGTTTAACGTAATTGGGCTTAATTTTACATTCTACATTTTCCCTGGTAAAATTTGGTGATCATAAATTATTAAAAATAAATAGCATGTATAGTATAGCATAGTACAATACTCTTCAGTAAGCAACTTCAGCATTCATGATATATTATGTGTACTGATAAGTATGAAATAAAATAAATTTATTGGAATTAAATTATTCAAAACATTATTTTAGAATAATTATTTTTCTATATTTACAAAATATTAAAGGAGAAAGTTATAGTGTCACAATTTCTCATTAATTTACCAAAAAAATATTGGATTGGTTTTTCTAAGATGTCACATGAGTGATTCATTATGGATTTCGCTAAGAAGTATACGGGTCTCAAAATTTTGCAGATAATTTGAAGTGCATGAAATTGCTACATCTTGGGACTTTTATTTACACATGAAGGGAAATAGATACATTGCATGTAACTTTTATATTCACTTCAAATACTTAACATTAATGTTGTTGTTCATCATTATTGGTGTATTTTATCAGATTCATTGCTATTCAGAAGAAAATAACCTGCTACTGTATTACGGCAGTAGAAACACTTTATCTACTTTTATTTTGTTGTTATTTCTTATCCTACTTGGTCAACAACAACGTCTAGACCAAGTCTATGAGCCCGTGTTAAGCGACGAATCATGATAAAGGGTAAAAATTGCAGCTTCTTTTTTTGAGTTCTTCTTTTCTTCTTTTAACGATTCTTTTTGTCCTTGACCTTGCGGTACAAAGATATTGAGCACCCAAAGGGAATCTGACTTTATCCATTTTGGTATCCATTTTAATCGCGTTTTACGATATGCGTGGGCTGTAGTGTTGCTATTCTAACCCAGACTCACACTAGACATGTATTTTGTGATGTGACAATACATTATTTGTGTTGAATGATTGTGTTGTAATTTATTTAAATAAATTGTTTCTAATTCACCTATTTCGCTTAGTTTATAGAATTTTTAAATTAATTTAATTTATAATAATTTTCTACATTTTTCTTAACTTTACTTTTAAAAACTAATTTTCTAAAATAATATAAATGACTAAGGAAAATACATTAGTTCGTACGTTAATTTATATCACAGAATTTATGCTTCCACGTGGTATTATTTGAGTCCTGACGGTCGATTAACTTGTTCTAGGATTGCTTTCCCGCTGCCATGGATGCTTGTAGTGTTCGAAATCCAAATTAAAATCGTAGGTCTCGGTCTAATATGACTGTCGAATTTTGGGTGTCTGGCTGACAAATCTGCCGTGTAAAAAAAAAAATCTCCAGTTTCGAAATCTGCAAGTAGGCAGATATCCTTGGTACACCAAGGGTTTGTGGCGATGCTGATGATGATGGTATTATTTATTTCGTATAAAGCGTTAAAATGTTTTTATTGTAAAACAGATAGACTTGCCTTCGTCCACGTTAAAACGTTTGTAAAACGTTTTAACTCCTTAAACGAAATAAATAATACATAATAATAAATAAATAATAATAACAAATAATAATAAATAAATAATAATAACAAATAATAATTAATAAATATTAATAATAAATAAGAAGAAGAAATAAATATTAATAATAAATAATAAGAATAAATAAATAATAATAAATAAATAATAAGAATAAATAATAATAATAAAAAATACCATCCTCATCATCTTCATCAACTGTGGCGCAACAATCCCATGGTGGACCAAGGCTGTTCTGCTTATTATTACAAACGCCATTATTTCAAAATTTATTTATTACTTCTAAATTTTTCTCAACTTTCGTTAGACATAATATGTCGAAAATAATATGGCAAAAACCATTTCCTGATGTCCATCATAGTTAGTTGCTTAAATATGCTTGAATTAAGATTGGTGAAATTAGAATTTCACTCGGTCACTGCAGAAAAAGACACTCGATTCAACAGAATATTTAAATTATACTTAAAATTCCGCAAACGGAACTATGCATTATTTTTTAATTACACCGAAACCGCTCAGTTACTTCAAATTCTCGTAAAACAAACAATCTTAATCTCAACGGATCCTCGTAATCTCTCCATTCAAATATAATTAGAAGGGATATTCTGAAGCTCAAAAGACAAAGGAATTTCCCCAAATCCAACATATTTTTAATGAGAACGGTTCTTATTGTTACCTAAAAGAAAAATTGCATTTCGCCCCGAAGATAACTCTCCCAAAGTTTTCCCTAATCACATTTTCTTAGGTTGTAACTACTTTTCTTTGACTTCTACTCCTTCCCCTTCCACAATTCTGCATTTAATCATCTCACATGAGGCTGAGACTTTTTAGATAAACGAATTTTCCACGCTACGTTAAATTACCGTTAAAAAACTACGAAGAAATGGCTTTTCTCCTACAATAGACTGTTGTATTATGTTTTTTCCTGTTGCAGTTTATTCTCTTCATTTTTGGCTTTTCTCATTCGTAACAAGTGTGTTCGTATCTTATCGTGGTATTAGAGTGTTGTTTTGTACAGAATACGTAATTAGTGATAGCATTTAGGCGTGCTGAAACTGCAGGCCCAGAGGCGTATTTTTCTAAAGCGATAAAGGTTTAATTATGATGCTCCTTGGAGAGTGGATTGGAGAGATAATGTCTCATTAGCGGGTAGGAGGTTAATGGTTAACGTAACGTTAACTTTTGGATCATATATTCGTAGATGATGCAGCTTGTTTATTTTTTTTTGTTTGTTTGTTTTCTAAAAACTCCCGATTTCAGGAAGAGATTATACGGCAAGACTTGGTGTGGCTCAAGTTCTCTAGACAATATTAAAGAAACTTTTTTTCATAATTCTTTCATCAAGCTGAAATATTTCATGTGATAGTACTTAATTTTTATTGTATTTTTTTTTCCTTGAAAGGGTTGTTTTTTTCAGTTAATATCAATGATAAGTAAAACAACTTATAATTTATAACTAATCCTGTAATTAAAAATATCACATAATAAAACTTATTTCTCTTTTTGTAACATAAAGAAGATATTTCTATATAAAATTTTAAATTATTTTTAGGATCCTGTAATTATTCTTAATTCGCCTTTAAATGTATGGAACCCCAAATAAAATATGAAGAACATCATTTTTTTTTTAGGAAACATTTTGTCAATCTAAAATTATATCAAAGAATTTATGCTTTCGCATGGTATTATTTAGGACCTGTTGGCTGAGTGACTAGCGCTTGGTGCCACATGTTTCAGTTACGAGTCCATCCGGTGCAGTGGATGTTTATAGTAGTTCGGAATTCGTTTTAAAACCCCTTAGATCCAAGGTCTAATGTGACTGTAGAGCGTTGGACGTCGAACTGACTATCCTACACAGTAAAAGAAAACTTCTCCTGCCTCGAAATCTGCCAGTAGGCAGATAGTTTTGATGCACCGTAGGGTTGTTGCACCACTGATGATGATGATGGTATTATTTATTTCGTTTAAAGCGTTAAAACGTTTTTAGAGTAAAAAACAGATATACTTGCCTTGGTCAACGTTTTGTAAAAGTTTTAACTCTTTTAAACGAAAGAAATAATACATAATACTAAATAATAAATAATAATAAAAATAATAAATAATAATAATAATAATAAATAAATAATAATAATAATAATAATAATAATAATAAATAAATAAATAATAATAATAATAATAAACAAATAATAATAATAATAAATAATAATACCATCATCATCATCAGTGGCACAACAACCCCATGTGGGCAAGGCTGTCTGCCTACTATTACAGACGTATTATTTCAAAATGTATCTATTATTTTTGAATTTCTCTCAACATAGATTAGTCATAAAATGTCGAATATAATACAGCAAAAACCAATTCATGGTGTCAATCCTAATTAGTTGTTTAAATATGTTTGAGTTAGGTTTGATGAAATTAGAATTTCACTCGGTCACTGCAAAAAAGACACTCGAATCAACAGAATGTTTAAATTATACTTAGAATGCCGCAAACGGAACTAAACATTATTTTTAATTACACCGAAACCGCTCAGTCACTTCAAATTCTCATAAAACAAACAATCTTAATCTCAACGGATCCTCGTAATCTCTCCATTCAAAAATAATTAGAAGGGATATTCTGAAGCGCAAAAGACAAAGGAATTTCCCCGAATCCAATATATTTTTAATGAGAACGGTTCTTATTTTTACCTAAAAAGAAAAATTGCATTTCGCCCCGGAAGATAACTCGCCCAAAGTTTTCCCTAATCACATTTTCTTAGGTTGTAACTACTTTTCTCTGACTTGTACTCCTTCCCCTTCCACAATCCTGCATTTAATCATCTCACATGACGCTGGGACTTTTTAGATAAACGAATTTTCCACGCTACGTTAAATTACCTGTTAAAAAAACTGCGAAGAAATGGCTTTTCTCCTACAACAGGCTGTTATATTATGATTTTTTTCTGCTGTTGTAGTTTATTCTCTTCATTTTTGGCTTTTTCTCATTCGTAACAAGAGTGTTCGTATCTTATCGTGGTATTAGAGTGTTGTTTTGTACAGAATACGTAATTAGTGATAGCATTTAGGCGTGCTGAAACTGCAGGCCCAGAGGCGTATTTTTCTAAAGCGATAAAGGTTTAATTATGATGCTCCTTGGAGAGTGGATTGGAGAGATAATGTCTCATTAGCGGGTAGGAGGTTAATGGTTAACGTAACGTTAACTTCTGGATCATATATTCGTAGATGATGCAGCTTGTTACGTTTTTTGGTTTTTTGTTTTCTAAAAACTCCAGATTTCAGGAAGAGATTATACGGAAAGACTTGGTGTGGCTCAAGTTCTCTAGACAATATTAAAGAAACTTTTTCATAATTTTTCATCAAGCTGAAATATTTAATATGATAGTACTTAATTTTTATTGTTTTTTTTTTTTTTCCTTGAAAGGGTGGTTTTTTTCAGTTAATATCAATGATAAGTAAAACAACTTATAATTTATAACTAATCCTGTAATTAAAAATATCACATAATAAAACTTATTTCTCTTTGTAACATAAAGAAGATATTTCTATATAAAATTTTTAATTATTTTTAGGATCCTGTAATTATTCTTAATTTATCTTTAAATGTATGGAACCCCAAAATAAAATAGGAAGAACAACATTTTTTTTTTTAGGAAAAAACATTTCGTCAATCAAAAATTATATCAAAGAATTTATGCTTTAACTTATTATTAGGACCTGCTGGCTGAGTGAAAGCGCTCGGTGTCACATGTTTCAGTTACGAGTCCATCCGGTGCAGTGGATGTTTAAAGAGTTTTGATTCGTTTTAAAAAACCCCTTGAGATCCAAGGTCTAATGTGACTGAAATAGAGCGTTGGATGCATGACTGATGTACCTACACAGTAAAAGAAAATCTGCCTGCCTCTAAATCTGCCTGTATACAGATAGTTTTGATGCACCGTAGGATTGTTGCACCACTGATGATAATGGTGGTATTATTTATTTTGTTTAAAGCGTTAAAACGTTTTTAGTGTAAAACAGATATACTTGCCATGGTCCACGTTAACACTTTTATAAAAAGTTTTAACCCTTTTTAAACGAAAGAAATAATACATAATACTAAATAATAAATAATAATAATAATAATAAATAAATAAATAATAATAATAATAAATAATACCATCATCATCATCATCAGTGGAACAACAACTATTTTCAATGTGGGCCAAGGCTGTCTTCCTACTATTACAGACGTATTATTTCAAAAATGTATCTATTATTTCTGAATTTCTCTCAACATAGATTAGTCATAATATGTCGAAATATAATGGCCAAAAACCAATTCATGGTGTCAATAGTAGTTAGTTGTTTAAATATGTTTGAGTTAGGTTTGATGAAATTAAAAGTTTTTCTCGGCCACTTCAAAAAAAGACACTCGATTCATCACAATGTTTAATTTATACTTAAAATACCGCAAACGGAACTAAACATTATTTTCAATTACGCCAAAACCGCTCAGTCACTTCAAATTCTCATAAACAAACAATCTTAATCTCAACGGATCCTCGTAATCTCTCCATTCAAAAATAATTAGAGGGGATATTCTGAAGCGCGAAAGACAAATGAATTCCCCCAAATCCAATATTTTTAATGAGAACGGTTCTTATTTTTACCTAAAGAGAAAAATTGCATTTCGCCCCGAAGATAACTCTCAGAAAGTTTTCCCTAATCACATTTTCTTAGGTTGTAACTACTTTTCTCTGACTTGTACTCCTTCCCCTTCCACAATCCTGCATTTAATCATCTCACATGACGCTGGGACTTTTTAGATAAACGAATTTTCCACGCTACGTTAAATTACCGTTAAAAAACTGCGAAGAAATGGCTTTTCCCCCTACAACAGGCTGTTATATTATGATTTTTTTTTCTCTGTTGCAGTTTATTCTCTTCATTTTTGGCTTTTCTCACTCGTAACAAGTGTGTTCGTATCTTATCGTGGTATTAGAGTGTTGTTTTGTACAGAATACGTAATTAGTGATGGCATTTAGGCGTGCTGAAACTGCAGGCCCGAGGGGCGTATTTTTCTAAAGCGATAAAGGTTTAATTATGATGCTCCTTGGAGAGTGGATGGGAGAGATAATGTCTCATTAGCGGGTAGGAGGTTAATGGTTAACGTAACGTCAACTTCTGGATCATATATTCGTAGATGATGCAGCTTGTTACATTTTTTGATTTTTGTTTTTCTAAAAACTGCAGATTTCAGGAAGAGATTATACGGCAAGACATGGTGTGTCTCAAGTTCCGGAGACAATATTAAAGAAACTTTTTCATAATTTTTTCATCAAGTTGGAATATTTCAAGTGATAGTACTTAATTTGTATTGTTTTTTACTTGTTTTACTTCAGTTAATATCAATGATAAGTGAAACAACTCATAATTTATAACTAATCCTGTAATTAAAAATATCACATCATAAAACTTATTTATCTTTGTAACATAAAGAATATATTTATATATAAAAATTAAATTATTTCTAGGATGCTTTAATTATTCATGGCTAATTTTTAAATGCATGGAGCCCCAAAATAAAAAAGAAGAATTAAATTTTTTGCTTAGAAAAAGGTAATTTATAAAAGCATAATAATTATACAGAAATTTAATTTAATTAATAAGAAGTGAAAAGCTTTTATTTTTGATGCAATAAAATAGAAGAATTTATAACATTTTGATCTTTTTATTAAGATGCATAAGACATTCTCTGAAGTGCAACGGTCTGCCATGATACATGAATGCAAATGTAATAGCATAAAATATCAAAATCATGCAAGCATTTTGGAAGTTTCAATTTCTTTCTCCACGTGAAATTGTTAGAAATTTTACCTGAAGCGCCTAAATTATATTAATGTAATTATTACAATTACATATTATAATAATTAAAATAATCCCTCCATAAACTATCAACAACTGAAACACTATTCATGTTCAAATGAAAGTTCTTATGGAAACTAACAAGTCAACATTGGATACAAATATTATGAACTAAATTAACTGTATAGACCGAAATAATGTTTCACTTATGATAGCGATATTCTAATTCACATATAAATATGACCCTTCACTGAGATAAGCAATGAGATGTCAATGATTCATCTTATATATTTTAATAAGATTACTGATATATTGGACAGATAACTAGCCAAACACTACCTTGCATATTTTTCAAAGCATGACCATAATCTTCTATTGTATTTATTTTAATAATATTTCTCATTTATTGAACAGATGACTGATAATAACATAGGTATTTTATCAAAGCATGATAGTAATCATTTAAACTTAAGATAAATAAATGAATATTAACAATAATATTGTAGAAAATATTATATGTAACAATGACTATTGTCCTGTCCATATATACAAAACAAAGTATCAAAGTACTGAATGAATTAAATTTTATTATGATAACTCCGTGAGCTACGTTAAACATAGTTATTATTGTCGTTACTTTCGAATGCCGGGGCTTTGACCTGAGTCACTCTACAGTAGAATGTCGTACGTGGATTCCACGTTATTCAGGGTACATCATTGGTTCATGCATTGATGTGTTCACCCAGGAATGGCTTTCTGACTGTTCACAACTTTCTTCTTTTCCCCTTGAGACCAACAAAATGGCATTTCTTCTTCTTCTTCTCCTTCGTCAATGGCGCAACAGCCTCATGCGGGCTAAGGCCGTCTGCTTACTGGCAGATTCCAAAACATGAGCTTCCAAAACTTTCTTTTTTTACGGGTTAAGGTTGCCAACCATACACCCATTCCTCTACAGTCATATTAGATCGTAATCTACGGTTTAAAGTGGATTTCGAATCACATTGTAGGGGAGACTCGAACTCGAAAACCTGTGTCACCGAGCTCCAGTGTCTCCATGTCACCGAGAACAAAAATGACATTTGCGACGTATAAATTTATCGTGTCTTTTGCAGTCATAGATACAGAGCTTTTTGTCGAGCTTCGATCTAAGTCTCTCCTAGTTCGGAAACCTAAAAGGCTAACTATAAAGTACAGAATAGTTTTTGTCAAAATGTATTAAAAAATATAGTTAACTGTTCTATTTAACACTCCGTGAGTTCGTTAATCTAAATATTTCAGAATATAACATACTTAAGTGCAGGAAGACAAATTTCAAATCAGAGGATGCCATGCATAACAGATTAGTGTGAGTGTCTCTAAAAATTAATGAAAGTTTACAGGGTTTTATTTCTCATATGATGCACGCAAATACCTCTGAATGACTCTCGTTTAGCTTATACCTTTTAAAAGCCTCTTTTTAGGACCTTAACCATTTTAAAGACCTTAACATAAAGGCGAGAAAAATCTTCTTGTATATATGAAAGAGCAACCTATACAAATAATTTCACAATTAATGTAACGAAAAAGAGAAAAATTATTAAAATATGCGTATCTTATTAAAATATTATGTTTTTATTTAGTTAGTCAGTTTTGAAATGAGTCATTTCTAATGCATTAGTGGTTTCGTAGGATTTTGCTATTCCATTTATTTCATTTTTGGATGAAATACCTTCTTTACAAGTTGTAAATGAATGTGAACTTAACGTTAAAAACTTAATTTCTCTTAACTTATATAATTTCTTATAACTCAACTCTCTTAAATTTATCTTCTCGTTGTAACTTCTCTTGTAATTTAATTTTAAAAAATTATTTCGTGATTGTATATATGTTCTACACTAGATAAATTTTCTATTACATGAAACCTTTATTGACATTTTAGTAGCTTGGAATTATGTATGGTTATTGTAGTCATTATTATATATGATATTTTCAGTTTCCACTGTTTGTTATATTTTTGGATGCATCTCAGTATAAGAGTTTTCAGTATTACAACAAATCACAAACTTATATAAAAAGTTTGTTTTTCATATTATATATGTTTTCCTATATATTTTATATATTTGTTTTTATATTATATATGTTTTCCTATATATTTTATATATTTGTTTTTTATATTATATATGTTTTCCTATATATTTTGTATTTCTGCACATATTATAAACATCATTGCAAAAAGTTCTCATTGTAGGAGATAAAAATGAAAGGAAACGAAAAAAAAAATTAATTTTCTATACTTCTTAAACATAAAACTAAAACTTCTTTGAAGCACTTTCTTTAATAAATACTCAACATTAAAAATGAACGTAGAAAAAAACATCATCTCCAATATCCATTGTGCCAGTTCTAGTTTCTTTCTCTAAGTGAAGTTGTTACAAATTTAGTCCCGCAAAAAGCAAAATAAAGCAGAGTCAGATATAGCAGTCCGAGAGAATTACAAAAGACTCAGTAAGTATATTTTATGGTACTGAATAAAAGATGAAACTCAACACCTCATTAGTAGAGAAACCGCATGCTGGTTCTCCGGCATTCCCTAAAGAGAACCTTTTGAGCAAAGGGATATTTTATATTTCATGCGTATGGCGCCGTACTCGGAAACATTATTATCCGCATTCAGTTAGACAAATGGGAGGTTTATGCCCCCAAGTGAAAGCAATAGATTTCGGTTACATTCCTGCATTCGACTTGATGCTGAGGTAACATTTACTTCAAGGCATTGATGCTGAATTATATAGCTTGCAGCAGGAGCATTAACGCAACAAGGAAATTTATTTATGTAGACGTTGTGTAAATAGATTGTATCGAGTGCGTAACGTTATTTCACCTAGAGAACACAAATGAATCATGTGTTCATCACACATTAATGTAGAATAAGTTATACGCATTGGTCATTTTCTTGTAGAAGTAACACAGAAGAATAAATTCGATTCAGTATTGTGATTATGCCATTGCTATAGTAACGATAACGTTACTATGAACCAATGAATAAATAAAAACAGTTATTAACTATTTCTGTTAAAAATTATTAAACAATTATAACCGCATGGCATTATTTGGGAAATGATGGCCGAGTGATTAGAGGTCGAGACCACAGTTCCGGTTTCGAGCCCGGCTGGTACCATGGATGCCTGTAGCGGTTCGTAATCCAATTTCAAACCTTAGGTCTCGGTCTAATATGACTGTAGAGTGTCTGGTTTCGAGCTGACAATCCTGCCATGTAAAAAAAGAAATTATCTCCTAACTCGAAATCTGCCAGTAGGCAGACGGTCTTGGGGTTGTTACACGGCTGATGATAATGGTATTATTTATTTCGTGTAAAGCGTTAAAACATTTTTATTTTTCGTAAAACTTTTAACGCTTTACACGAAATAAATAATACCATCATCATCATCATTATCAGTGGAACAACAACCAACATGGTGGGCCAAGGCTGTCTTTTCTCTGTCACTGCAGAAAAAAAGACACTCGATTCATCAGAATGTTTAAATTATACTTGAAATACCGCAAACGGAACTGTATATTATTTTTAATTACACCGAAACCGCTCACTCATCGCTACACCGTAAAAAGAAAACATCTCCTATCTCGAAATCTGCCAGTAGACAGACAGCCTTGGTCCATCATAAGGTTGTTGCGATATTGATGATGATGATGATGATGATGGTATTATTTATTTCATTTGACACATTAAAGCGTTTTTAATGTTTATCTTCCTTAAAAATGTATTATTTCAAAATTTATGTATTATTTCTAAATTTCTCTAAACATGGGTTACACATAATATGTCGAAAATAATACGGCAAAGATCTTTTCATTATATCCATTATAGTTAGTTTTTAAATATGTTTGAGTTAATTTTGATGAATTTTTCTCTATCACTGCAGAAAAATACGCTCGAAAAATCAGAATGTTTAAATTATGCTTAAAATGCCTCAAACGGAACTAAACATACTTTTCAATTACACCGAAACCGCTCAGTCACTTCAAATTCTCAGAAAACAAACAATCTTAATCTCAACGGATCCTCGTAATCTCTCCATTCAAAAATAATTAGAAGGGATATTCTGAATCGCGAAAGACAAAGGAATTCCCCAAATCCAACATATTTTTAATGAGAACGGTTCTTATTTTTACCTAAAAAAAAAAATTGCATTTCGCCCCGAAGATAACTCTCCAAAAGTTTTCCCTAATCACATTTTCTTAGGTTGTAACTACTTTTCTCTGACTTATACTCCTTCCCCTCCCACAATCCTGCATTTAATCATCTCACATGACGCTGGGACTTTTAGATAAACGAATTTTCCACGCTAAGTTAAATTACCGTTAAAAAACTGCGAAGAAATGGCTTTTCTCCTGCAACACGCTGTTAAATTATGATTTTTTTTTTTTCCTGTTGCTGTTTATTCTCTTCATTTTTGGCTTTTCTCATTCGTAACAAGTGTGTTCGTATCTTATCGTGGTATTAGAGTGTTGTTTTGTACAGAATACGTAATTAGTGATAGCATTTAGGCGTGCTGAAACTGCAGGCCCAGAGGCGTATTTTTCTAAAGCGATAAAGGTTTAATTATGATGCTCCTAGAGAGTTGATGGGAGAGATAATGTCTCATTAGCGGGTAGGGAGGTTAATGGTTAACGTAACGTTAACTTCTGGATCACATATTCGTAGATGATGCAGCTTGTTAAATTTTTTATTTTTGTTTTTCTAAAAACTGCAAATTTCTGGACGAGATTATATGGCAAGACTTGGTGTGGCTCAAGTTCCCGAGACAATATTAAAGAAACTTTTTTTTTCATAATTTTTTCATCAAGTTGGAATATTTCATATGATAGTACTTAATTTTAATTTCTTTTCCTTGAAAGCTGGTTCCTTTAGTTAATATCAATGATAAGTAAAACAACTCATAATATATAACTAATTTTGTAATTAAAAATATCACGTAATAAAGCTTATTTCTCAATGTAACATAAAGAAGATGTTTATATATAAAAGTTTAAATTATTTTTAGGTTGCTATAATTATTCTTAATTAATTTTAAAATGCGTGGAGCCCGAAAATAAAACATAAGGTAAAAAATTTTTGCTTAATAAAAGATAATTTATAAGAAACATAATATATAGAAATTTAATTTAACTTTAATAAATGCATTTTTATTAATCAGAAATGAAAGGCTCTATTTTTCATGCAATAAAGTAGAAGAATTTATGACATATTGATCTTTAATTGAGATGCATAGGACGTTCTCTGAAGTGGAAAAGTCTGGATGCTACATGAATATAAATGCAATAACTTAAAAAAACCAAAATCATCCAAAAATTTTGGAAGTTTCAATTTCTTTCTCCAAGTAAATTTGTTAGAAATTTCTCTCGAAAGAATTGAAATATATTAATATAATTTTTACAATTACTATAATTTTTACAGTCATTATAATTTTTACAATTAATATAATTATTACAAATAATCCCATGATAAACTATCGGGTAATGAAATACTGTTCATGTTCAAATGAAAGTGATCAACATTAGTCTGACAGTTAACATTAGATACAAATATTATAAACTAAATTAATTGTATAGATCGAAAAAATGTTTATTTATAATAACAATATTCTTATTAAAAAGTATCTTCAAAATTAATGAGTCTTCACTGAGATAAATAATAGGATGTTAATGATTCATTGTATATATTATAATAAGATTCCTTATATATTCAACAGATAACTGATAATAACTGTCAAAGCATGATCATAATTATTCATGCTTAAGATATATAAATGAGTATTATCTATAATATTGTAGAAAGTATTATATCTAACAATAATCATTGTCCTGTACATATATCTAAAATAAAATATCAAAATACTGTATGAACTAAATTTTATTATAATAACTCATATTTATAGCTGTGTTAAATATATTTATAAATGTTGTTTCTTTCGAATGCTGGACGCTTCGGCCTGAATCACTGGCCACTATAATGTCCTTTATGGATTCCACTTTATTCAGGGTGCATCATTGGTTTCTGTAATTTGTAGTCCCCCAAGAATGGCTTCTGAGGATTCACACGTTCGTTTCTTCCTCTTTGATCCCAACAAAATAGCATTTACGATGTATAAATTTGTTGTGTCCTTCCCAAGCGAAGACAAATGAGTTTTTCTGCTTCACTATCAAGCTTAGATCTAAGTCTCTCTAATTCGGAAACTTGTAGAACTAACCCATAAAGTACAGCACAGTTTTTGTCAAAATATTATTAAAAAATGTTTGACACACCGTGAGTTCGTTAATCTTAAACTTTCAGAATATAACATGATTAAGTTAATGTGCAGGAAAGCAAATTTCAAATCAGTGGTGGCAGGCATTGAAGGGAAAATTGGTATGAGTGTGTCGATACTCGATGGGAATTTTCAGGGTTTTATTTCTCATATCATACACACAGGTATCTGTGAATGTCTCTCGCTTAGCTTATACTTTTAAAAGTCCTTTCTTAAGTAAGAATCTTAACGTAAAGGCGATACAAATCTTCTTGTATGCATGCAAGAGCAGTGTATTGAAATAATTGCACAATTAATGTAACGAAAAAAAAAATTATTAACTTTATATGCGTATTTTATTAAGATATCATGTTTTTATTTAGTTAGTCAGTTTTGATATGAGTCATTTCTATTGCATTAAAGGTTTTTAGGATTTGTTATTCCGTTTATTTCATTTTTGGATATTATATCATCTTTACAAATGTAAATTAATGTAAACTAAAAGTACAAAACTTTGTAACTGTCACTTTGAATTTCAAAAATATTTTGGTGATTGCATATATATTCCACACTAGATATATTTTCTGATACATAAAACATTTAGTGGCATTTTAGTAACTTGGAATTATGTACTCAAGGTTATGGTACCTAATATTAAATATGATATTTTGAGTGTCCACTGTTTGCTATATTTTTTTAATGTATCTCAGTATGTGAAATTTTCGTAATATAACAAACCACAAACATACATATAAGTTTGTTTTTTTTTCCATTACATGTTTTCCTATATACATATTTTGTAATTCTGCACGTATTACTTATAAACATCTTTGCGTAGATTGTAGGAAAGAAAGGAAAGAAAAAGAAAAAATATGACCTTTCTATACGTCTTAAACACAAAACTAAAACTTCTCTGAAGCACTTTCTTTAATAAATATCCAGCATCCAAAATGAGCATAAAAAAAAATATCGTCTCCACTATCCACTGTGCCAGTTTCAGTTTCTTTCTCTAAGTAAAGTTGTTACAAATTTAGTCTCGCAAAGAGCAAAATAAAGCAAAGCCAGATATAGCAGTCCGAGAGAATTACAAAAAACTCGGTAAGTATTTTATGGTACTGAATAAAACATGAAACTCAACACCTCATTAGTAGAGAAACCGCATGCTGGTTCTCCGGCATTCCCTAAAGAGAACCTTTTGAGCAAAGGGATATTTTATATTTCATGCGTATGGCGCCGTACTCCGAAACATTATTATCCGCATTCAGTTAGACAAATGGGAGGTTTATGCCCCCAAGTGAAAGCAATAGATTTCGGTTACATTCCTACATTCGACTTGATGCTGAGGTAACATTTATTTCAAGGCATTGATGCTGAATTATGCAGCTTGCAGCAGGAGCACAAATACAACAAGGAAACTTATTTATGCAGACGTTGTGTAAATAGATTGTATCGAGTGCGTAGCGTTATTTCACCTAGAGAACACAAATAAAGTAACATATGTGTTGTATAAGGGTTAAAAAAGTATTTGTTTTCCTCTATTTTTCAAAGCTGAACGCGAAAGAATAGAAGTAAGACATTAACGTAGAATATGTTATACACATGGGTCATTTTATTGAAGAAGTAACTTAAAAAATAAATTCAATTCAGTATCGTGAATATGCCATTGCTATAAAAACGATAGTATTACTAAGAACAAATTGATAAATAAAAATATTTATTAACTATTTCTGTAAATAATTATTAAACTATTATAGCATTAATAAAACTGTTATAAACTAAATATTTTAAACTATTATAGCATTAATAAAACTGTTATAAACTAAATATTTTAAACTATTATAAACTAAAATGATTAACTAGTTCTGTAAATATTGACTATTTCTGTAAATGTTAATTATTTCTGTACATTTATTTAAATATTGTTTTGCAAAATTCAGAAAAATAGATTTTTTACTGGAATAATTGTAGTTCGTTTTATGTTAATATTTTAAGAAATATTCCTATAAAGTTGATAGTCTTTTTGGGAAATATTTTTAAAAACTTATTGCTATTTTTAATCATTATTTTATTATTGAATTTCTGAAAAAAATCTTTGACATAAATATTAAATTTGATTGCATTTCATTCATTACTAAAACAATTGAATTAAATTATGCACTTTTCAACGACTAAAATGTCATATTGAAACAATACACTAGCAGATATTAATATATGACCGGCTTTCCCACCTGCAATAAATAGTATAATTTTAATACATGTAATAAAAAAAATAATTATTGGCGAAAAAGAATTTCTGGGAATTTTTTTTTTTTTTTTTTTTTTTTTTTAAAAAATATGCTAAAAATTTACATCAAACTTTATCATTCGAGGCAGTAATTATCCCTTTCTAACGCACTTTGTTTTGTAACATTTTAAATGATGTCACAAATGATGTCAGACTTCATATGATAAACAATGTAAAAATAAAATACCTTAAAAAATATTAAAAGAATAGGATTAGCAAAAATTCAGAAGGGGAAGTTTTCTTTCACCAGAACTCTAGTATTTTACATTTGTTTAAACAATGCTAATAAAACTTACGAAATCAGTGATTGAGCAAATGCTTTTCACTTTAAATTACTTTATATTAATAACCAATATAAAATTAACATTATTTCTAAATAATAAAACTTATTAAATAAATTTTGCTCTAAAATAAAATATTTTAGATAATTTTACCAACAACAACATTATTTTAATTTTAAAAATGCGTTCGTGCTTGTATTTATCATTCCAGTCAGCTGTATCTGTAATAGTATATACAAATAGTAATAGTATATACAAATTCAATTTCTGTTGGAGCAAGGTAAAAGTAAATATGAATAAATTAATAAAAAGAATTCAGAACATTAAAAAATGCTTTAAATGAATTAAATAAGGCAATAAAATACAATAAACAAGAAACATAAAAAAAAAATCTTACAGTATCTTAAAAAATTTCTGAAAATTACTTCTTAATCTTGTTTTTCAAATGTGTGCAAATTATTTACTACTTTTAAATAAGTAAATGCATTAAACTTTTGAATTTCAGAAGTTTAAATCAAAAATTATGTTAGTTTAATTAAAAACGGATTAATTAGCGAATATTCATGATTTTTTTATGTGTGCTCAAAATAAAAAAATTCTCAACCTTAAAAAAAATTAGATATCTTAGTTTTTCAATTTGTAAGTTATGACTATTCAAATTAATTTATTTGATATTTCACTTTTTAGGTTTTTTTTTTTGGGATTATTTAAAAGTTACCCATGAAAACAGACTACTCTTAAATAAATAAGATTATATGATTTAAAAACGCAATTTTATTATAAAAAAGTTTGTATTTAATAGAAAAAATGACTAATAATAGTTTTTGAGATGTATGGCCACTTGCCAGTTAAAAATATAATAAAGAAATTGAGCTTTTTATCTTATAAGAAATTTCAAGGTTTTATGAAATACATACAATATGCAAATATTTTGCTTTATTTTTATATACAATTATGGCTTTCAAACTAGCATGCAAATTTAAGCAACAACGTGATTTTTAAGCAGACATGAAATTTTTAAAAGGAGATTGGTTGCAATCACTACAATGTACAAAAACATAATTTCTTTGAAAATATCAGGAACAAAAAGAAGTAACGTTAGGGCATACAAAATGCTTGCAATCAGTGTACGTAGTGCAAGAAAACAATAAACGGAACGACAAAATGTAATATTAAAAACATTCTCTGCAAAATCAAATCAATTTGTCAAGAAAATGTATCTTAAAAACCATTTAAAAAACTTTATGTCATAAACGGCTTGACAAGCTTGAGGAGGAACGTAGCGTGTTAAGCGTACCGCCCGATAGTTTCGAATCGGCAAAAGTTTCATTTACAAGGTTGGAAATTCTTCCAAAGTCTAGATACAGCTTTAAAATAGGATGATGGTGATTGTCAAAGAAACACCACGCTAATAATTGGACGATATATCATCTTGCGAGTAAAAGAATTCGATACCAAAAAGCAACAATGCTCAGTAGTTGCTTAAGGCAATGGTACGACGTGTAAAGCTTTAAAATGGTGACACGTCTTCATAAAATGCTCTATTTACCCGTTGTACTTAACGTTAGATCCCATTGATAGCTACTCATCCGTAACGACATTTAAGTTGTTGTAAAGAACACAAAGAATGGTATCTCATTGATCTCTCCGCTCTTTACAATTACAGATGAGAGTGGCACAAGCAATTCTTAGCACCAGTTGTTGTGGAAATAATTTGATACGGATAATTTGTTACAGTTGTTACAGATATAATGCTAGTTGTTATGGGAAATGAATCTATTACATGAGGGAAAGAAACCGTTACGGTAGTACTGGCAGGCTCGTATGGCGAACTATTATAGGTTCAAAATATTACAGCGGACAGAGCTCCAAATGTTCAACTGAAGTACTGTTACTGCAAATCACTGTTATTCAGTGACCTCTCGTTGGTTTGTTCCGAGGTGTCGATGGTACAGACCTTGTTTTCAGGGAATATACCTCCAAACATCATGATTGATGTTGAGAAGGGTTTAGATAGTGAAGATAAAATGGATTGTCCAGTGAAGTACTCCCCCTGATTGGAACCTCATAAATCATCTGTAGAATGTTTAAAGAAAAACTTTTTGGCAAACTGGAGAATACTCTAACAACTGCAACAGATGATTTTAAAGAGATACTCTTACCTCAACAACCGTCAGATAATTTAATGTTGGATTTGGAGAGACGATGTCAGGCATTGTACAAGCAATTGTCAGCAATTAAGATAGGTCATATCCATTACTAGTAGGCATCTATTTGGGCAATAAGTGCACTCTATCAATAAATTCTTTTTATTAGAATCCATATTCTATGATTTCTGTTTAATTTTGCATTAATATACATTCTTTATTCTTAAGTACAAAATACTTCGCATTCCAAATTTTATGTATGATTTCTTACGCAGTTGTGATAAAAAAAAAAGCAATCACTGCTTAGGTTTTACACACCAATATACTTAACGTCACCTACAGAATATCCCTTAATTCAGATGGAATTTAAGGAAAATAGCCTATACATAAAGATTTATTTTTTGTATAGCAGTGTGGGATTGTAAATGAAAATGGTTAGCGGAAAACAAGAAATGCCGAGTAAATTAAAAAGGCTTTTTATTTACATACCAAATACAGTAAGTGCTCAATTGTTTCCCCCCACCAACATCAAAACAGACCTGGAGGTATCTAATAAGTAACTGGTTCATCATTTCGAAGATGCCAAGTATTTAATAAATAATTGCAGCATCGGCTGAAAGTTTTGCAACGAATTACTCATCAAAGTCAATTGGAGTCTCGTAAATGAGTGCTTTGAAACGTCTCTATAAAAACAAAAATCAATACTTAATAAATCGTGAACAAGCTACCCAAGAGACTGGTCCATTTCATCTATTTCAGTTAGAGCCAAGCTTAACATACACATGTTAGTACACAAATGGTCTGGAGCCCAATCGTGCTGAAACCACATGACATTTTGAACTCCAACCTGGAGCATTATCATGTAAATTTGTAACATCTCTTCTATCGTACCGTTGAGTCGATGTAGTAGCAAATATGAGACAATAGGGAATTAATTTACAATATCCATCCCTCATTAACAGAGAACCGCTTCTGAAACGCTTGTGGACGTCAGGCATACAGGTTAAAAAAGCCTATACATGGAAATTAACTACTCCGTTGCACGTACAGGTAGCCTCACCTGTTAAAAGTATATTTGCCGTGAAGTTCAACGTCAATGTACTCTACTGCAAAAAAACAATTATTTCCACCCCTCCCCCATTGCAGTACAAAAAGTTCTTTTTTGTGTGTATTTCGCATTTCCTTAAAATGAGGCCCATGAATTCAGTGACACCCTTTACTATTGAATATAAGTTTAATCAACGATTTATAGCATGTGCCATTTATATTAAATAGTCTCCATTAAAACTCTTAAACAAATTTTATTCATATTTCGATCCATATGTCAAATATATAATTATATATTTTTTTTAATTTTGTCTTCGTTAAATAAAATTATATTTAACTATTAATTAAAAGGGTCTGAATGGCCGAGTGGCTAGCGCTCTGGCGCTCGGTACTACAGGTTTCGGGTTCGAGTCCCGGCGGAGCCATGGTTGTTTGAAGTGGTTCGGAATCCACTTTAAAAGTAGGTCCCGGTCTAATAGGACCGTATAGCGTTGAGGGGACATTGTTACTCCTCGTCCGTGGCTTATCTTCAAGTTACACGCGCCCCCTGGTTAATGCCAAGTGAGTACGTTTGTGCAGCGCTGACCTTAAGGCATCCAAAAGACCAAGCTGTCTGTGTTTGCCAGCTGCATTAGAAAGAAAAAAAACTATTAATTAAAATCCAATCATAGTTTAGTTAAAGTACATTATGTACAAAATACTTCATATAGTTCTGGTAAGTAAATATTTGCCAGCAGGTGACAATATTAACCACACTTATCGCTGTCGCTGTTGACTGATTTCTACATTTCTATGGCTTTTCCTAAAATAACAAGGAATTCCAAAATCCTTTTCAAGTCTTTTGTAAATATGGTTTTCTTTGCTACTATGCCAAGGTTATACTGCGTACAATGCATTGTGATTTGATTTAAATACTTAACAGAGATTTCACTATGTTTCTCCAGTTATAAAATATTTGAGCTGTACAAAGTTAGGAGTACAAAGTAACTTAGATTTTATAAATAAGTATATTTTTAATTAGTTAAAAATATGCATTAATAAGTTCAAAACAGAACACTACTATGTCATTTATTTATCTACTCATACATGTTAAATTTCATATATCTTAACCGGGTATAATAAAAATGATATTAGTACAAAAAATGTTTTGTTATGAGCTTTATTAATCAATATATTTTTGTTTTGGCATATGATATATTTTTAGAAATAAAGCTCTTTTTTTTTTTCATCACTTATCACAAACAAATTTTTATTTCTCAAAACCAGAGCAACTAATATTCTATCTTATGAATTGATATTATTTTATCATTTTAAAATATATTAATATCGATTATTCAAAATATCGATTTTATATTTGACTCTGACAGTTCTGAAGTGCATATTCAAGAAACTACGTTTCTCTCATTTTGAAATCGAACTAAAAGAATTCTTTCTTGCGGTCTAGAATATTTTCTAAACTTCTATGCAGAAGTCAAGATACATAAAATGATACATACATGGAAACATGAACGGAAGAAAGGATTATTCTGAACATTTATAATTGCGTCTCTTACATAATTTGTGAGGTCCTCATGGGGGTGTATTTATTTCAATCTTTCGTATTTCTAATTTTATTTTGTCTTCTATAAAATTTTCGTGAAGGAAGAACATATCAAGATGTTACGCCATACAGTATTTTTTTTTTTATTTTTGCAATACAGATATAAGTAGTGATTTATTCCTTTAATTTTAAATTATGCGGAACAAATAACCAAAGGCTAAAGTTGCATTTCCATACCGTATTTGTGAGAATTTAATTTGAATAATAAAACGGAAAATGTTCTTTCAAAAAAATATGTATTTATACCACATGCAAATTAATTATTGACTTGCAGTTAGGAGAAAAGACCTTTCAAACATAAGAAGGTAAGAAATAACACACAAAACTGGAATTTTTGAATTTTTCATTGCATAACTTATATTCAATACGTGTCCCAAATTGCTTCTTCTTGGAAAAATGCTAATTTCTGGTAGTTATTCTTATTTTCATTTAAAAGAAGTAAATTGCTTATTTTCAAGAAATAAATTTTTATTACTTACTTTTAAATTCAGACACTGTGTTTTATTTGTTGTGCAAGTTTTATCGAAAAATTAGACATTCTGAAATGTAAAACTAATCAAATAGTGATTGTGCAATGATTAGAGCTCTATATCATACATTCGATATTATAAATTATTTATAGTAATAATAATAATAAAAATTTTAAGAAACTAAAAGATAGTCTCATAACTAAATCTGAAGGCAAAAAGTGACACAATATTCAAGACAGCTGGAATATCATTAACACTAGACCACACAAAGGGCAGTTGCCAACTTTCTATTAAGAACCGGGCACGATTGTCTTGAGGAATATCTTAACAAGATAGGTGTCCTCGCCTCGAACACTTGCCCAATATGTAGAGCTGGAACAATGAATTCAGAACATATTTTGACATGTCCAGGTGTAAACAGGAGGCCAGTGGCCTCGTGGACTAAAATAAAGTGTCTACCCCCTTATTTACTCCTTCCCACTTTGACATTTTGTGGTGTGGGAGACCGACTTATTGTCGATTGCTGTCTTGCTGTGCTTTGTACTGCTAGTTACTTCTTTATGTGTGATCCTTATTGTAATGGATTGATTTTCAATAAATCCGTATGTTACAACAATAAAATAATAGTAATAGCCAGTATAATATTATCAGCTTTGGTGTGAATGGCAATCGACAGAGAGTTATAAAGATTTTGTAATACAAATCTTGCCAAATGTCAAATGGAGTATATCTACATAAAAAGAATATATTGATGTAGAAATTCTTCAAGAATTGAGAGTCATTTAGGGACTCTCCATAATGACTAAAAAAAAAAAATAGGACCATGTCTTGAACTATCTTACCATACAAATGATTTAAAATTTCGGCAATCTAAGACAGTAATTAATTATTAATTATCGTCTGAGATCCCAAATCTTGCCTTAAATGACTCCTACATTTTTTTACACTTGTTGATGTGAATGTATTTCCATTATTTCACCTAAAGTGAAATATTAAAATCCTTATTAATAAACTGGTTTAACTTTTAATATAGAGAAATTTTACGCATAATATCTTAAAAAAGTTGTCCTTCAACGATAAATATTCAACTATATAAAAGTTTTGCTTCTATTATTTGTTTATAAATGTAACCAATCATTAATTTTGTTATGTAGCACTTGAATAAAAGCGAAATACTATTGTTTGAAAAAGGAAAGACTATATTTTTTAGTCTATTATTTTGTTTATTTATATAACCAATCATTCCTTTTGTTATGTAGGACTGGAATAAGATCGAATAAGATCTTTCATTTGTTGATGTGAATATATGTCCAATGTTTCTTCAATGTTTCACCTAATTTCACCTGTCCGATATCACCTTTCACCTTTTTATTCACCTTGTTGTCCATCCTAACGTTCACCTTTTTTAATATTTCATCTAAAGTGAAATATTAAAATATTTTTTAATAAGCTGGTTTAACTCTAATGCAGCGAAATTTTATGCATAATGTCTTAAAACTTGTCCTCAATGATAAAAGAGTTTTCAGGAAAATGGCATCTACCTCTTATGGTCAAAATATTCAACTATATGAAGTTTTGTTTCTATTATTTTGTTTATTTATGTAATCAATCTTTCCATTTGTTATGTAGCACTTGAATAAAAGCGAAATATTATTGTATGATAAAGAAAGACTATATTGCTTTAGTCTATTATTTTGTTTATTTATATAACCAATCATTCCTTTTGTTATGTAGGACTGGAATAAGATCGAAATACTATTCTATGGAAAAAGACAGACTATTTTACTTCCGTCTTTCTTATTCATCTGCCATTCTGTAACTTATGTGGCACGAATTTCGCTTTTGTGAAAATCTCTAACAATTAACCTAAAGAGATTTTCTTCTAACAAACATAAATAATAATTATTTGTTCTCGATATTAAAAGTAACTTTTATTTCCACTAAATTTTGATAAAAATTTGAAATTTTTGTTTCATTTATAAACAAGTATTGCCAGGAGATTATTAACCAATTATTTATTATTATAATTAAGTCAAGAAATGAAAACTTGTTCCGTAATTACTTATTAATTAAAATCTTATTAAGAAGTGGATCATATATAAATCAGAAACTGCTTATAATAAGCAAAAAAGTTTTTCGTAGTGCAATTTGGCTCTCAATTAAAAACAATGTATGACTGGAAGAAAAACAAATATTAATTGCGATGTGATAAACTAATATTATATTTATAACATAATATAATATTAGTTATAATTTATTAGTTATTTTTATTGTTTTCTTCAGAAATAGGAAAATACATTTTTTTATAAAAGATTCTCCAGGGCATGAGATATCTAATGTAAATATGTTTTTACAAATTTACTCTACGTAATTGCATTAATTGTAATTAAATAATAATATAAATGAATATTGTAACTGAAAGGAATTCGTAAAATTTCAGCAAAAGCTCATAAAATTAGAACTTTTGCAGATTCAAATGAAGATCTAGTTTTAAGGTGTACAACTTTTTAACTTCCTTGGTCAGCATTTGAAAGGAGAAATACCTAGGGCACATTAGGTAAAGTGATTTAAAAATGTTTTTAGACTATATTACTTCCGACTTCCTTATTCATCTGCCCACCTGTAACTTATTTGGCACGAATTTTGCTTTTGTGAAAATCCAACAATTAACCTAACAAAAATAAATAATAATTATTTGTTCTCGATATTAAAAGTAAACTTTTATTCCTAGAAAATATAGATAAAAATTTGAAACTGTTTCCTTTATAAACAAGAATTGTCAGGAGAATTATATTAACCAATAATTTATTATTCGAATTAAGCCAAGAAATGAAAACTTAGCCAGCAATTACAAATTAATTAAAATCTTATTACAGAAGTGTATCAGATATAAATCATAAACGACTTATAATAAGAAAAACAAATTTTCATAGTGTAATTTAGCACTCAATTAAAACCAATGTATGCCTCAAATAAAACAAATATTAATGGCTATTCGAAATTAATATTATATTTGTAACATAAATGTTTTCTTCAGAAATAGGAAAAGATATTTTTATAAAAAGAGTCTCAAATGCATGAGATATCTAATGTGAATATGTTTCTACAAATGTGTTCTAAATATTTGAATTAATTCTAATTAAACAATAATATAAATGATCATTATAACTGAAAAGAATTCATAAAAATTTCAGTCCAAGCTCATAAAGTTAGAAGCTTTTTCAGGTTTAAATGAAGATCTAGTGCTAGAATGTGCAACTTTTTAACATCCTCGGACAGCATTTGAAAGGTGAATTGCTTAGGGCACGTTAGGTAAACTAATTTAAAAATGTTTTAGAAAGAAAGGTAGCACAAAAAAAAATAAACTATTTATACAAACTATACACCATGAAAATAAGCAAGAATGTTGCCTCATAATTAACTTTCGTTTCTTTTCATACAGTTTTTTATATAATGGTTAAGAAATTCTTTCTCTTAAAAAAAGAAGTGTATTCTTTTGGTGAAAAAAGAAACACATATAAAAATTAATTCGATCCAACAAAGTTTCAAATTTAAATTTTGTTCTCCAATATAGCAAATTATAAAATTTTCGTCTCCATAAATGCTATGCTTATAGAAAAATTGCTACTGCACTTTTTTTTTAATTCTTATAATATTGCAAATAAATGTTGGTTATAGGCTAACCTATTATTAATTGTTTTTTAATATCTCGTTAAATAATTATCGTTACATGAATTTGTTTCTGTGACATTACGGTTCCATGAAGACATCATATATAGTTTCTCCACTTGAAGATCTTATTGACATTTGGCAGGTGGTAACTTATAATTAGTAATATAATTGATGGGGTTTAAAAATAATGGTAGAGCTGATGGGGGCTTTAAAAATAATCGCGTAATTAGTGATGTCTTATGGTTGGGATGCATCATATGGGATGTTCATGTCAAGCTATAGTTCTCTTAATCCATAAGGCTCTGAACAGATACCAGCAGAAATAGTTATTGCAAAGTACCCATAAACGTAAATAATTGTAGCACTTCCAAAAAAAAAATATACATTGGAGAAATAAATTTCCTGTACATCAGACCAAAATTGTCAACACTGTCTACCATGCAAAGAGTGCTGTAAACTCTTCCATATCATACCTGTTGTCACCCTTTAAGACATTTTCTTTAAAGTCCATCGTACGCAAAACCATCTGCAGTTGTGTCAAAAACATTCATCCTTTTGACATTTTAGACTTCAATTTTGGAGAAGATAATCATTGCATCTCTGTATAGATAAAATTGAACGAGAGGTGATCTGCTTAAAAATATCATTTCATTCCTTGCCTGTCATACATGTGTATCTTATTTAGAGAACACTACATGATTTATTGATTGTATCATTTAAACGTTGCTGTAAGTAAATGACGTCCTGAATATTGTAATCATTGCATTATCTGTTCTACGTATATTATATGTAAATTACTTCATCTTTTTACAATTCTACCAAAAGAATGTTTTAGGAAAATACAAATTTAAATAAAATTAAATTAAGACATTTTCATTATTTTTACATACTTTTATAGTATTAGAATTATAAAAATTATTTTTTTCAAGAAAATTTATTTATCTTAGTAATATAGTTATTAGAAAGTGAAGAAAAATCTATTAAAAAGATATTTTAGATAAAACGTTATCTAACTAACTTTGAGTACTACAGTCCAGGCTGGACCATGGCCTTTTAACAATATGATTCCAAAGCCGTCTGATTTTCCAATTGGGGATCTTAGGTTCTTAAGATCCTTTTCCACTTCATCAATCCATCTCTTGTTTGGCCTTCACTTGTTCTTTGACCCTGACACTTCCCCTTGAAAATCTTCTTTGTACATCTGCTATCGTCCATTCTCTCTATGTGTTCTAGCTATTGAATTCTCTTCGACCTTTATATAAAATGTTATCAAGTTATTTTATTAGCTTACAACTATCCTTTTTATTTTATGTTAATCTTATGAGGGTTAATGAAGATATCTCTATATTATTTCTGGGTGTAAAGAATAAGTTAAATAAACTTTGTTTTTATTTATATAAAGATGTATGTTATCCTTTTATATCCATGCACACAATAAAATATGTTTTTGCTTTGAATGGCACTCACTTCGACTTGAAGACATTTGCTATTAGAACCATGCGAGTAGCAGATTTACAGTTGTTAATGTTTATCATTGAAATATACATTGCACCAATCCAATTTAGAATGACTATTTCCAAAGCTGCTGCTTGAGATGCGTCCACTCTTCTTTGATCACAGCGACCTGATGGCCACAATTGACTAGCTCTTTGGCCTTTGGTACCACACGCTTCAGGTTGAATCCTGGAGGTGGCATGGATGTGTAGCCCAAAATATGTACAAAATTACTGTAGAGCGACAAACAAACCAAATCTTTGATCGCAAGGGAAGAATTTTCCAGCCCACTGATTTATCATGCGCCTTCTAAACATGGACACGAGATTGTTCCCTTCAAAGTTTTGCCTATTCTCTACACCATTCCAGGCGATAAAAATAATCAAATATATCAAACGTGGAAAAAATAATTATTAGCAATATACTCACACTTATCTATCCAATTTAAAGACATCTTTATGTCCATAAATAGATTGTAATTTATTTATTTTAAAAATGTGTTATTATTATCTAGCTAAGCAAAGAAGGATTCTAGACTTGAAATAACAGAACAAGTAAGTATATAAGTCCGTTAAAACATGGTTTTATTCCATTAATGGCATTAGTTTTGGTAATCCAGATAATGCTTGCCTAAGTGTAGAAAAGAAAACTTTTGCTAGGATCCATTACAGGAAAATATATTTGCTTGGGGATTTCTTATTCCAGCGTTTTCTTTTGGAAACAGAGTTTAACTTTTATTCGCTAAGGTTAACAAGAAAAATGTGTCCATTTTTCATAATATCACGTGAATTTGAGCTATATCAAATCTTTCAAATTTTTTATATGACAGTGTATAATTAAATATTTTTTAATATTTCATAAATTATTTATATAAGTAATAGAAGAACCATTTATAACTATGCATTTCAAATTATCAAAACTATAACTTTTTGTAACATTATTTCTTTACAGAATGGTATCCATCTTTCATTTGTTGTAAATTTCTATCAATAAACAATTTTTTTAAATTAAATATTTGCAGCAAATTAATTTCTAAAAACTCTACCTGATTTTTAATACTTTTGACAGTAATTTGGTAATTATTCATTTTCTATAATCCCACAAGAACGAATTCCATGCAAGATAGATATTTCATGTTTACAATTTATTTTTTGTATGAGAACACTTTTAAATTGTGATTTTTTTTTTTTTTTTGGAGGGGAGGAAGGGTTGAAACAGCACGCCATTTTCTTTCATAAATTGTAATCGCCAGCTGTGAATGAAGAAAATAAGTCATATATCTATTAAAACTGAAATCTATGAAAGTATCAAAAAAATTCCTAAAAATAAAAAAAAGACTTCCATATCCTTGTAAAATAGAATTTATTATTTTTTGTCTTTATTTGTTAACAGCCGGGTTATTTTTCATACATTTATATTGTAAAATCAAATGTTTATTAAAAATAAGAATTTATAAATCAATTTGTAATTTAATGCTTGTCCTTGTAAGAGGATCCATCATATTTATGTTTGAAGATTATTTTCCAAAATGCAATAGCAACTAAAAAATTAGATATCAAGAATCACTTATAAACTTTAATAAAGATTATAGTTTATTAAATACCAAGAACATATGTTGCTTTCACGACGTTTATGACAAACTTTTGTATTTAAATATGCATGCTTTTTTATTCTCCTGCCTTTTACTTTAAAAATATCAAGTTTCTCAATAATCTTCAACTAGCAATAATCGCCTGTTTTTATTGATTTTTGTCTGAAACACTTAAATCACGTATGTATGTATTAAAAAGTATTATTTTCTTGTTATATGAATTCTATGAGCTGAGTTCCATTACTACCTTTCTAAAAAGATGGTAAATAGAAAAAAAGATCAATAAATATGAAGAAATCATGATATAAATGAATAAATGTTTTTGAATAGATTTCATAAAGGAATATAAATTTGAAATTTTCCAAACTGATGCTTTCTTTTAAGCTACTCATGAATTGCTAAGTATATTAAGATTATATTTATATACATACTTCATAAATACTCTAATTATAACTGTATATATATTGGTGTTATATGGAGTGCAATGCAGTAGATCCAGCTACTCGTGGTGCACTGCAGGAAACGTCTGTTACGGCAAAATCGTTTACATACACGGCCTTCAGTCTGTCTCTCAGTGAGAGTTTCCTAGAGTTCTGTAGTGGAACGCAGGTGGTTTGTCCCATTAACATCGGTGACATTTCTACGGCTATTCTATGGTCACGATTGTCTCCTCAAACGTCCCAGAATTAAAAGAACTCCTAACCATCTCTGTCTCCTGTGTGATAACCAAGAAGAAATAAATGTGGCCACCTTGCTTCCTGTTCTGAACTGCCTCCTGTTTCTTTATGGAAGCATTATTGGATTGCCAGATTTAAGTTGATGGATTAACTGATGTCCTTTGTTTCTGTCTTGTTCTTCGTATTTTTTGTCCTGGAAATTTGACAATGGAAGTAAAAAAAAAATATTGGTGTTGTAAAATTCGCGAAAGTCTATGTAGCGGTAGAAAAAATTATTCTCTTAAATCCGTTCTTTATTTTTATTCTTTTTTAATGCATATCTGTAAAACAGTATCTATTTTGTTATATTCCATCATAATGCCTGATTTACGATTTTGAAACAAAAATACCCTAGTGTTATAATTTGTATATCAAATTAATCATATTGAAATAAGAAATGATTTCATTTTATTGTACATTGATGGGCCAAATTTTCAGTAGATATATAACTGCCACACGAGACAATTATACAAACTATCACTGACACTTATACACAATAGAGAGTTTTTGCATAACGTTTTTCAATCGTCCGATATTTTTCTTCTAGCGCGCATGCTCACAGGAATAGCTCAGTAGTGCAGTATTATAGATAAGCACAATGTTTCTTAAGAGCATGCGTTCTAGGGAAGAAATATCAGGACGATAAAAACATTAAAAGAAAAAGGAAAGCTCA